>JABASD010000397.1:0-80895 GCA_019776165.1 Pogonognathellus flavescens
TGAATATAAAAGTGAAGATTGCTAAAATATTCTAATATAAAAAACTAATTGCACTTCTACTGCGACTACATGGATGGTACTGAACTACATGTAATATATACTAGCTAAAGTAATAAGCAATGCTAATACTAATAAATCTACACACTACAGCTTTGGGTATACGCTTGACCATCTTGGTCGCTTTAACAATGCTTAGAACAAGTGTGCATCCTGTCTGCACTCCATTAGTTGTGTACGTTATATGCAACTACGAGTTAAGACTGAAACACGAACGACGGAAAATATGCTTGTCACCCTGAATGGTCAGTTTTACCTTTTCTGCCTTAATTTTGGAGCGAAGCTCGTCAAGAAAAATAATCCGTGTACCGATCCCAAATGAGGATTATACTAAGAGATTATTTTCTATCTATTTACCTTCTCTCAAATTAAGGTAGTAAAATATTAGATTACGCAGAGATTATGTATCATTTCGTGTATATTACTTTCAGTACAGTCATAGTAAATACAAATAGTGTCTAGTGATACTGTGTGCATACTTATAAACCGGCGGTACCTGCCTGGAATGATTATGTAGACTTATGAATACTGTAGACTCATATTATTAATACTCTCTCTCTCTCTCTATGCTTTATTATTTTATTAAGTATAATGCTAGTAATTTATACATATATTGTGGATGCATTATTATTAGGTTTTATACAAGTATTATGTCGCCCCTTTCAGCGATGTAGCTTTCTAGGTCAGTTTTTCTACAAATGAGTTCAATTCCTAAAAGAGAACAAATCAATTGTCCATTGTGATTTTTACTTTTGTCCACATTAGAATTTTAGAATGTTGTATGTAGAAAGTTAGGGAAAGTTATTTTTGTCAACCTTTGCTTTCATTGTAATACGCGTACTGCTTAGGAAGCATTTTAAGTCAAGAGAGCTATACATTCTTATGATATATATTTTTAGAATCTTTGACATTTTAGATATAGCTACTTATATTTATTAGATAATTCTTTTAGCTTAGGAGAGGAAATGGGTATCTGCGATTGGAAGCCATCAAAAACTGTAAAGCATATCTTCGGTGTGACAGTTTTTTTACTATTTTGTGGATTATGCATACTTTTACCACTTTTAGAAGGCAAATATAAAGCAGTTAATAGTCCATCTGAAATCGAAGACGAGCCATTGTTAAATAAGGACGCGTGTCCCATTCCCAAAGTTACACTTCTCAATGAACCTCTGAAGAGATTATGGAAATTGGTAGAGCAAGACAATTGCTCAACACATAATCAAATATCCCGTGTGACTGACGATGAGGTATAAAATATTATACGCAACAATAAGTGTCATTAATCAATCTAATCACTTACAGTATAATAAATTAAATATGTCAGTGATTTAAACTTCCGACGCTGTGGAAATGACTGTTTAATTTATGTACAAAATATTTTCAATCTTAAAGCATCGTATATATTATTGACATTTATTATCCAGCGCTTATTAATTTATGGAGAGTTTGGAAAGGATTGCTGTGTGAGAGAAGTTGAAAGACCTTTCATCATGCCCGGTGATAAATATAAGTAAGTTAAGTTGTCGCATGCACGACACAATTCATATTGCACATTGTTGAAAAATGATTTAGTTTTCATTTCATTGAGAGTTTAAATGTTTGAAATTATTGGTAGATTGGCAAAAGTTTGCACTCCAGTGGAAAACGGAACGGATGTATCTCACATGCAATTTTTTCTTGTGGAATGTAAACGGCAAGATAATAGTGGAATGAATTTCAATTTTCATGCAACATCTTTTCAAAATTCTACCGTTCCCCCAAAACTGTCCTATTGGGATTCAAAGTTCAAAAAGACTGAAAAAAGACCTGTCAGTGTCATGCTGATAATTCTGGATTCAATATCAAGAAATGACGCTTTTAGAGGCTTACCTGAAACTATGGAATATCTTCTCAAAGATCATGAGTTTGTTGATTTCAAAGGGCAACACATTTTAGGAGAGCCAGCTTTACCAAATATGTTGCCTTTACTTTTGGGAACAGCTGCAGAAGATTTCTGGGGAAAGATAAAAACAGACTGGAAATCCCCTTGGGACCCTTATCCCTTCATTTGGTCAAACTTTTCTAAGTTGAATTATGTCACTTTATTCGCTGAAGATGACGTAGGAATATTTAATTACAAAGGACAGAGAGGATTTTCCCAGCAACCAACAGATTATTACTTAAGACCGCTGTTTGAATCTCATCGTGATGGTATTTTCTCTAGCATGTCACATTCAAAGGTACATCCGCATAATGTTTTGGCAAATTTTGTGTTATTAGTTATTAAACATATAGAAAAATTATGTTAATGTGAAATTATTGTGTTAGGATTATTGTTTCGGAAAGGAAACAGCAGCAGAGTTTTCCTTGAACTACCTCAAGAAGTTTCTCTTCAGATTTCAAGAGATTCCTCATTTCAGTTTGAATAGAATATCATGGCCACAGAAGGAAAATCTTGAATCGCTTACACAATTGGACAAAATTACTTTAAAGTTTTTTCAAAATGTGTTAGGGTCACGAGCAATTTATGAAAACACAGTCATTTTATTTATGAGTGATCATGGTTCAACCAGTCACCTTTATTCTTCGACATTTGAAGGTTTTCTAGAAAGAAGATTGCCCTTACTGCTTTTTCATCTTCCTAAGAAGCTTGCTTTAAAAAATCCCAATTTCCAAAAGAATTTGCTATTAAACTCTCGCACGTTGACATCTCATTTTGATACTTTCGAAACATTATCACATTTAGTAAGAATAGCGGCTGAAGCCGGAAATGCCAAAATTGCAAACAAAAGCAACTCTACTCCGAAACTAAATCAAGAGAATGAACCCAGTCAGATTATTACTACAGCGAAGAACGCATTCAAGAAGAGTTTATTGGATGAGATTTCACCCTCGAGAACTTGTGAAGATGCGCACATTCCTCCTGCTGTATGTTCTTGCAATCTTCCGTCGCCACCGAATACCACGAATTTTAATGCGTTGCATCAAACTATTCCTGATAATGTAAAACTAGAACCCTTTGATAAAAATGAATCTCCGTTACCAAACGATGAAAAAGAATAAAAGCAAGCTATAAGCTATACTAATGTTAATATTATATAATGCTCGTAAGTAATTAGTCAGAAGAATTGCATTCTTCTATGTTTTAGTTAAATCTAGATCTTAATACTGGTTTCCTCTTCTGTTCATTTCCATGCTAGAAAAATTGTGCCTAAAATATCTTTAAACTGTCGCTTTTTTCGGTGTTTAATGCAAAAGTGCAATTTTCAATATTGAGGTCTTGTATGCGAATTTTGCTCATGGTATTTATAACATTCAAATAACTAAGTAGGTTTTCCTTCTCCAAGGTTTGGTTTGTATGCAGAAATAGCACATAAATTTATCAATATTCCGTTAATGTGTGCATATGTATTCATTGCATTTATGGAGATTCGTCATACTAAACAGACTATCCGAAATTCCTTAGTTTTTATCTCGTAAAATGTGATTGACTAGTCTCAACAAGTCTTCAAGCAATCTATAAATTTCAGAAGTGAATGTACAAATGAATGGCTGTTCATCAGATACTACTTACACGTACAAAAGGAATGATATCTTAACACGTTGCATTATTAATATAACTTTTATACGTACAATCTGAATATTAATCTTTATGAAATGATAAACTATTGTTATCTAACTGAACTTGAATAAACAAACGCATATTATTTACACCTTATCTCCATTTAGAAGCAAGTACAGTTAGAAATAGCATGTAACAGTGATAAAGCGTACTCTGAGAGTTAAAGACAAGATAGCTATGTGAAAGACATAAGTATTTATAATGGAATTGTAGGACTGTTTATTCAACAGCAAGTGAAGAAGCTTATATAGTATAGGCATGATGCATAACATAAAATGCAAGGTCGTTAGTTCACATTTCCCTTTTTTCTTCTTAATATTAGTAAGCACAATCACACACATATGATATCCATAAAGAGGAAAGTAAACAGATTCAAATCTACGAGTAAATCTCCAATCAGTTAAGAACTAAAAACAACAATAAAAACATTTTATCGTCTTAACTTTTTAAGATTGAGATTCTACACAAATATCTGTGCAACTATCCTGCGTTTTGCGTTCTACTAGTATACTGCCTTATATGTGTGTAATGTGTGTGGTACATACAATGTACCAACTGTGAAACGAAATTAGAGCTTCCAAACTACAACCTCAAGTAATGATAATTTGTAATCATTTTTCTTTGGATGAAAAAAGTATTGTAGCTAATTATTATAGTAATTAATACTTAAGTAGCCTATATGTATACACTTTACACTTTCATCTAATTATTACTCTTCCCATTAAGTTACAAATTACACAGTGTGTCAACTTCAGCCTACACCCCATCCCCAAACAAAATCCTAACAATATTAACACAGACATAAATAATCGTCATGAAGCCTGAAATACCTGCATAATAATTGCTGTTTAATTTTTTTCGAATTAATTGATTTTATATGGCGTTACTTTTTCAGATGATGAATCCCACACAAGTGTCAACTTCGTTTTTCTTTGCATTTCTGCTGTTCCTTGGGATATTTACAAACACAAATGCTGATTACCAGTCAAAGAATTTACAAGCGTGTTCATCGGATAAGGATTGTGATTCGGATAAAACATTACTCAAGTGTGACACGTCATCTCACCGATGCAAATGTCTCGCTGTGAATATATTTGACGAAGAAATCAACAAATGTCTCATTCGAGTGGGTGGAACATGTGAAATAAAAAGCAAGATACAATATTGCGTAGCTAATGCTGAATGCAAAGGTTCTTCTGGTACAAAATCAAATTTTGGAACATGTGCTTGTAGACCAAAATTCAAAGAAAATATTAACAGCTTATGCAGTGCTGGAAATGCAATTCATTCATTTATGCCTATCTCAAATGTATTAATGATACTAAGTTTTTTACTTATGACTAGAAAATTACTTTCTTAAGACTTTATATGCAGTAAAATAAAATAAAAATTCTTTTTTACGTGACACTGCATCGATTTCTATGTAAATATCATTTTATTGCATAAATACATATAGTTTTCTACCGTTTGTTAACAAGATGTCACTTAATACTACAGTCATTACACGTACACACCAACAAAGTTACCATAATAAAACCACGTTCTCATTAATTAATACATTGCAGGTACAAAATATCAAAGTAGCTATACAATAGCTCGATTCCAAAAAAGTTCTATCCGTCAACACTTGAGCAGTTCATTCAGTCAAAAATAAAAGGAAAGGTACATTTTATAGAATGTCAAAATGTCATCTCATCATAATATGTCATGTACACTTTTTTACTAGTTGAATATAAGAAACATTTATCAAGGAAAAAGTCCCTCGTTTGTCACACTTCAATATAAACCAAACATTTTATTGGCTAAGTATAGAGAAGCAATTAGAATCAACGATCCTTCAATTCCTTCTCCCCGGGAGCGTTCGTTGATCTTAACGCAAAGATCTGTGTTTGTTCTTTGGTATCCTGGTTGACATTCACAAACTCCGATTCTCGGATCGCTATCTAAAATAATGTGAGTTTTATTTGCGGAAGTTTGAGGAGTGCGGGGATTGCAGACAGCATAATTCACACATTGAGGACGTTTCGGGGGCTCGGCTGTCTGAGCAGCAGGAACTGGCAAGGGAGCAATTGTGGTTGGTGCGTCAGATGAGGTTGCGGTGACATTCACAGGAGTTTCCGTTGTGGAAGTTGTGGAAGATGCAGTTCCATTATTTTCAGCAATTGGAGTGGCGGCTGTGGTTACAGCGGATGAAGTGGATGGAGCTGCGGTTGTAGTTGTTGTGACAATATTGAATTGATTGTAATCCAAAACACATTCCCCTCCTACACGTCCGTAGCAGGAATAGACCTTCTTTGAATTACGGCTATTGTATCTCTCCGATTCCCGATCATTATTGCGAGAGACGGAGATCGAAGGTGTTCCGCTGCTTCCTCCAACAGCTTGTCCCACTTTGTATCCCACGTAAGCACCACCGACTCCGATAGCAGCCGATTTAAAAGCACCACCACCTCCCTTGCCACCTTTCTTTGGACTTCTTCTTGAACGAGACTTCTTCTCTTCAATGTATTTATGGGTGTAGATTTGATTTACATTATCTTGACATTGACATCTTCCTGAATTGCAAGACAAAAACTTGCTTCCATCACAAGAATCAACAGAAATACCCGCTCCTTCTGTAATGCTACAACGTTCGCCATTGTCACCCGCTCCGCTGATTTGCACCACAAGACCACACACAAATATTGTGCTGGCTAAAATATTCTTCAAAGACAACATCTGTAGATTTAGAAATAAAAAAACACAATTAGAAATCAGGGTTTTAGAATATGGATTGATTGGGTTTCAAGAACTCATCATGGGATGGGTTTCATGAACATGGAAAATTTGTACGCAATTATTTACGGCTTTTAATTAAGAATTGCAAAATATGATGCAACTCATGAAATATTTGACTAATATCTAATATTGCCTACCAGTTTGCTATTTATTTTGCGAAAAGTAAATTAAAAATAAATTAGCAATTTAATTTTAATTGATAATTAATCACTTTTTTTTGTTTCAGAATTCAATTTTGGAACGGAATAATAATAAGTTTACAGTATAATATTGTATGCTATGATTTACACTAAGCACCATTGTTATTCTGCTAGAGCGCTACTATTATCTTCAAACTGTTCTCAAGTGCAAAAAGATTATTTTGGATGAGTCTATTGAAGAATACACCCGGAAATGTCGTTTGAGTTTATTGGCCACATAAATTTGCTTATGCGTACGTGTGGAATGACTCACCAAATGAAAATTCGTTTACAAAAACAATGAGCAATCACATAAATACCTACACATTCTTGCAAATTGCAACTCCTTTGTACACACAACTACTGTAGTGAAATGAAATCACAACATACGTAGATAACATTCTATAAAAACGCCTTTACAATAACAGAAACCAATATGCTTTGCGAAAATAAAGTAGGAATAAGAAAGAAATACCTTGTAATTGTCTTTTGGAGAATTTCCACAGTTGAAATTGAAATTCCTTTAAATATTATGTTTTGCTGGACTGAAGACAAATTCTTTTGCAACAACTCTGAGAGTATCAAACGCGTATATTATTTAGAAATGATGATGGAGGTCATGCACTGAATCCTGGTACTAAACAATTGGAAAACTCAGCTTGAAATAATATAATGCATACAATTAAGATGGGATGCACACAGTATATGTATAATTTTGCATTTTAGTACATGTAAACGTATAATAAATGAAAATGGTGGTGGTTTCTCAGAGGGATGAACTTAGGTATGTGCATGTACACCATATACAATGAAATGTAATAGTGGTTTCTTGCCCCAGGCCAAACTACCCCTACCTTTATAATTGTACATTTGCGTCAGGTCTGTGTCTCTAGGTTTATGAGAGGTACTTTAGGTACTGAGTATTATAAGTAGTGCTTACGTACGCACGAATGTATCTATGTACGTGGTAAGAGTATGACGAGTAAGATCATACGAATAAAAATTCGTTAGTCACACCATACAAAACTACAATTCTTATTGTATGTACTTAACCGTTTTCATTTTATAGAAAGCTTGAGCCTCTTCTCATATCAACCAATGCAAATGCAACAATGCAATGTAAATGTAACCCTCGTCCCTTTAATTCTGAAGTTGCTCTACGTGTTCTTCTCTACGCAAAGACCTGTTTGACTACCTACTTATTGTTATTGTTACTACTACTGGTAGTAGTAGTAATTCTTTTAAAATCCAAGCAGTAGAGATGGGATTCATGGTCATTCAGTGATTTCTCATTGTTAGTGTCTTCCTCACCATAAAATTCCATTTTTCAGATTTTAAATGCACTTTTTTACATGAAATTGAATCGATCTCATCTCACCTGCTTATCTGCATTCTCACGTGTACATTACACACGAAGGGTGGTTTTATGTCGATGCTTACAATTGTTAACACCACTGTGGTATTTATACGAGTTGCTTGCGCCCAATGGATCCCAACAAATATTTTATCGTTGATATACAACGATACTAACACATTTATGATTTAGTTAATGGCATGTTAAAAATTGCGTGTGTGAAAAATATTTAAATGCTTACCAAACCTATTTACTAATTTACTATGTGTTACTTGTGTCAATCTATTTTGAATGGTGTATGTAACTAATTTTAATAAATTAATGTGGATACATGGAATTTAAATTGTGACTTCAGAAAACCTGGAAAATGTAGCGGAGAATAAAATGGTTTGATTTAATATTTGGCAGTTGTCTTGTACTCGCTTACTCACTCTTCTCTGTACATATAGACACTAAATATCACTTGAGACTTCATAAGACTATAGCAGCTTTTTGTATTCGACATATTTTCATTTTATTCACATCCTTATTATTAGATGACCAAAAATACTTAGAATATTACTTACAAAGCCCTTTACCTACTACATTACATACATACTTAGTTTGAGTCGTAAAATAATTCACAATTAATTACTTTTATGTCATAATAAATGTATTTTGCTGTTCCTTTTTCCTGCAGAATAATTTCATTCAAAACAATTTTTCGGTTTCGTTTAGTATGTAATATTACAGATATTTTCTAAGTTCAAGGTGAGTCATATCATTTGTATCCATTTCTACTAGTTTTGTCATCTATCACATTTAAAGTGCGCATTAGCTTGATGCATAAAGTAAAAATAAATACCTATATACCTATCTTATATAGGTATACGTATATGTGCATTGATAAAACAATTCAATGTTTTCAATTCTATTTTTGCTGACAAAACTTTTTTAATCCATTATACATATTTATAAATATTGAAGTTGATTATTATAGAGTTCCTTCGTATGTGCCCTTGTATGATCTAAATATTTAGTATTTATCCTTATATGCGCACATTGACTGAAATCTGCACACAATTAGAAATACAAATGGTCTTTTTGTAGTAATACAAATAGTGGCCGTGATTCTCCTTACTCATTCATACACGTAAGCAGGTTTTGTCAAAAAAGGCCATGTAGTAAACATTTCGACACATGCATATGCATGTAAGTATTCATAAACATTTTGTAGAAGATTGAAATAACAAAAGGTAAAATAAATATGGGTGACTAAAATGAACGTACATGTTTCCATGAAAAACGAGTAAAGTCTGGATATAAACAACTATTGTTTGCTAGTCAAGGATAGTGAGATTCTTTCTAACTATCTATGGGCAGGGCAGTCGGATATAGCAATTAACAATCATTTCTCTCAATATAAGTACTTAATGTGGGAATTTTCCATTAGCCTTTCCACGAGGAGAGTGTCAGTGTTATTAAACATTGAGACAATCGGAACACGTTACATGTGTATTTACACAAGTGGTATAGAAACAATACGATATTAATTCTGTTTCTGATTTTCTGAGCAGCTGCTCACTTTGACTTTCTGGTTAGGTACAATGTACTAATATTTACATGTGGTCAAACTGCTGACATTTACATGGTCGTTTGACAAGCATAAATATCCTATGAATGCTGAGTTTGCATGTTAACAAACCGAACTGGGAATAATTGCTGTAATATTGCGTTTAGTGGTTTGTATTGAATAATATCATTATAATCCGGTGGTCTTGCTGTGTAAACATGGAAAGTGATGAAACCATTCGCATTAGAGAAATAATTTCATCCCAGGTTTCATTTCCGGACTACTTTGCATGCAAAATGATAAGTGGGCTGTATATTATTAATATCATTATATGAACGCATAAAACACTCCTCTAAACGGCTACACAAATGCATTTGCGAGAGTTTACTGCTACAGTTATGTACCCCCCATGTACAAGTCTCGCTCTCGTAATTCTCTTTCGG
Organism: Pogonognathellus flavescens; assembly: GCA_019776165.1. NCBI lineage: Eukaryota > Metazoa > Arthropoda > Collembola > Entomobryomorpha > Tomoceridae > Pogonognathellus > Pogonognathellus flavescens. The sequence continues at coordinate 9,968 of JABASD010000397.1, forward strand.
TGGTGTCGGTAAACTTCGGAATGCTCACATTTACAAACACTTAGTGCACATAAACAGTCTCTACTCGACTCGTACAGCACTAATAGTAAAAAGTTACACAGAGGCATTATGACAATCCGCATCCGCACTTCACATTCCCACTACACGTTACGTTTGTTTGTGTGTTCATGTTTCACAAAAACTGGATTACATGCAAGGCGACCCAAATACAATAAATGCAACAAATGTATAAGCTTACACATCAATTTAAATACAGCCGTCGCGAGAAAAGTTTAACCCTATTAAAAATCCGTGCAAGTTACTAATTACTGTAATACACACGCATATAAAAATCACAGAATATTCATAGCGCATGCAATGCACGCATACAATTCATATAGTACAAAGAACAAAATGACTTTTGCTTTAAAATTATTTCTTGTGCATGAAAAAATGTAAAATTTTTATTTATCTACTAATTTCTCCTTAAATTCTGGAATTAGATGAAAGCCAATTTTCTTATTGAATCAAAATATTCGAAATTAATAAACACCTTTATTTCATACAGATTAATAACTCCAGTCAACTGCCATTCATACCATTATGTTTCGAAACTTATTTATTTGTCCAGATTCTAGTAAAGCGATGAATTTAGAAGACTTATTCATAGCAGTTCATATAAAATGTAATACAACAGTACATTGTTCTGCTGCAGCCATTTTTCCTTTAACGAATAAAATGTGTAGTACTCTGCAGTGATTCCAAATATTTGTACATTCAAGGATTTGGAGGAACCATTAAAAAGTTTTGTTGTAACTTTTTTAAAGCGACCCTTGGGATTTTTCGCACAAACAACACACAAAAGCGCATAGTGAGCAAAAATACTGCATAATGTATATAGTAGTCTTCGTTTCTGATGTTTCTACTTCTGTTCTATACAAATTCAGCCAGTACATAGAAATATGCGGGTTGGCAAACACAGTCAGACATGGTATACCTACTGCATTACTGCTCTTCTGCGAGTGTGGCTTATGTTGGTACATACTCGGAGAAGTGGAGAAGAGATGTATAAATGTAGCATTATGCTGTTTCCTTTGCTTCCTTCGCAATTGGTTTGGTACACAAACACAATACTACAGTTGCAACTTGCGGTGAAGTAAACTACACACTCAGACACATGACTGTCTGAGTCTGCGAGCGGAAGAACTAACGGTGCTATAAGCTACTGTTACTGCTACACTAACTATTTGTTGTTAACAATGTCTTCAGTTCAGTTTTCAGTCACTCAGTCTCGTGTTTAACAACTGCAGTTTGTAGGTAAGTTCATTTTTATCAACGCTCATTATCTCCTGTTACCCACTGAACTTATTTTGTTTATTGCAGTTACATTTGTAATATGTACTCACATTATTTACCTACATAAACTTGAGTGTTCTGCTGTGTAAGTATTTATACGCACTTTGTTTGTTCTTTGCCTTGTGTTTTCAGCTGTCACTTAACACACTAAAAAATTGACATTCACAGTTTATTGACATTGACGCACGTACAGTCTGCATTTAGCATATAGTAGCAGTAGCATCTGGAGAAGAAAATGCTGAAGGAATAAGCTTAAATACGAATGGTATGTCAAATTCAATTCTGTCAAATCCAATATTTATACTGTTTTGTGTTCTTACATATATTCACACCAAATGAGCCGTATTATATGCTTGTTACAGTGTTTATTATGATAATGTGATTGTTTTTTATCTTGGGATTATTTGTAAAGAGTCTTTGTGAATCTCTTAAGCTCGTAAGATTTTGAATCTTAAACGGGGTATTTAATTCTGGTGTAGATATTCAGTTAAATTCTCAATGTTGGGAATTTTTAAGCTGTGTGCCTTATATTCGGAGTTTTTGGAGTGAGACTGCTTGTATAACTGTTTTTACATAATTTATATACTATACGAGATATTTTATGTGTTAAAATGATTCATAGATTGATGTGATTGAGTGTGATTTGTTTGTTTGACAGATTCTCTGAAATGTGAAGAGATTCTTTGCTTTACTCAAATAAATTGTCAAGACGTTCCTATGTTCTACAACCAAAAATCATTACATAATATTTAGATGTAATTCTTGTGTTTATCTTGATCTCTGCATTTGACATTGACCCGAAAATGCCACCAAAAATTGTTACCGCCTTTTTGAAGCTCCGTAATCTCCGTGTGGTCATTATTTGTCTCGTTCTTGGAACTATAGCTATTGCCGTGTATCATCTTTGCTTTGGAAATCTTTTTGATCCTTCCCCCACTCAATATTCAGTATCGGATGAAACTTTTGGAACTAAATCTCCTCATATTTTCGAAGGGGTAATCATACCTCACCGTAGTAATACTTCAGATGAATCTTCTAGCCACAGCTACCGGTATAAAAATGAAGAGGAAAATTGGCCAAGTATTCCGAATTATGCAAAAGCAAAACCCGGAACTTGTTTGAAAATTGACAGTTTTACACCTGATTTTGACGCGGAGAATGTTTATCCTTTACTTTCTTTTGATGTAAGCATACGTACTGGTTATTTATACGATTAATTACTACCTATACACATTTATTAACAATCGAGTATTTTCAGAACATATTTACTAAGTATGATTGAATTTCTTGTTAGGCTGACTGGATTCGAGTTAGGGAATATTGGAACAAATTTTTTGAGCAAAGATACGTCTCCGTGAAACAAAGTCCAAACAGTCCTTATTTGAAAGTTATCGTCATTCCTCATTCACACAATGATCCTGGTTGGTTACGAACGTTTGAGGACTACTTCCACATCCAAACAAAAAATATCTTGGATAATGCTGTAGAAAAATTGACAGAATTTACTAACATGACTTTTCTTTGGAGCGAAATCTCATTTTTGTCCAAGTGGTGGGATCAGGCTCATCCTGAAAGAAGAGCTTTGCTGAAAAATCTGGTTAAGGAAGGCCGCCTTGAAATAGTTACCGGAGGTTAATAAATAAAACTTAAGGACTGTATTTCCGTAGATAAACAAGACGAATTTTTTTCATTAATATTTCATGATGTAACGAATATTTTCGTAGGGTGGGTTATGACTGATGAAGCAACTGTGAATCTTTACTCCATGATCGATCAACTGGTTGAGGGACACCAATGGGTCAGAACACATCTGGATGTTGTCCCAAAATCCTCGTGGTCAGTTGATCCTTTCGGCCACGGTTCTGCATTTCCTTACATTTTGAAAGCATCTGGAATTAACGCAATGGTGATTCAGGTGAGTGTTTGAAATCCATATAAATTAGTGGCGTTTTTTAAATTGGGCACTATAAATTATAGTGTTGTAAATTGTTCCTTTTTGCAGAGAATTCATTACGCCTGGAAGAAATGGTTGGCTGAGAATCAAAAAGGAGATTTTCATTGGGTTCAACGTTGGGATTCATCTTTTAGGAACAGCATCCTTTGTCACAATGCGCCTTTTGATATATACTCCATTAAACATTCATGTGGTCCACATCCTCACGTAATTTGATTATACTTATATCTGTAATTTGTAAGCTTTAACATGAATATAAATGCTTAAAAATATTTCTTATCCTTTACTTGACAGATATGTTTGAACTTTGACTTTAGGAATATCTCTGGTAAGTTTAATTGATTGCGTGATAATAATACATGGTGCTTATAGTAAAGTGGTCGTAATATCATGTAAAACTGGAATACACAATAATATGTTTATCTCACAGGAGAATATTCAGAAAATTATATGGTTTCTCAACCTATAACCATCCATAACGTGAAAGCGAAAGCGGAATTAATGCTGGAACAGTACGGAAGAACTGCTTCGTTATTTCCTCATAATGTGGCGATGATATCTATGGGTGATGACTTTCGGTTTGATAGACCTATCGAGTGGGACCAGCAGTACCATAATTACATGAAGCTGTTTGATTACATTAATTCAAAAAAGGATTATTATAGAGCAGAAGTCAAATTTGGGACAGTATCGGATTATTTTAAGGTTTCTGTCTGTTCAATTCAAATTATCTACCGCAATACCTTTCTGCTCCCAATATAAAAGCTCTATGTGTTGTGTACAGGCGGTGAAAGAAAGGTTCGACAACTTTCCATCATTCTCTGGAGATTTTTTCGTGTACAGTGACATATTTACTGAAGGACGACCTGCCTATTGGAGCGGATATTTTTCTACGAGACCTTTTTGGAAAAAGTTCTACAGAGAAACAGAAAATAACATTCGTTCTGCAGAAATTCTCTTTACTCTGGCGCAAGCAATAGCTACTAAAAACAAAAACACGAATGCAGTTCAGGTAATTGAAGATATTGGTATTTCAAACACGATACATCCACTCTTTAAAAATTGATACGTAAAGATTTATCCACCACACTCTGATTCTGAACAGATGCTGACGCAAGAGTACACCAACCTTGTTACTGCCAGACGATGGCTTGGTTTATTTGCCCATCACGACGCTACAACAGGAACGTCAAAAGGTAGACACACATTTCTATACGAACCGAAGTGAACATTAAAAAAATACTAAAATGTTAAATGCAATTATTTTGTAATTCCAGTCAACACAATGAATGATTATGGTTTCAAATTAATGGAAGCAACCCAATTCAGTTTAAATATCCAAATGTTGGCCATCAGTTCCATAATTTTCGGTCACGGCAACCACAGTAATCTCTCCACGGACTATGAATTATCAACTTTCGGAGAACTCCCGAGGAAACTTCCCCTAAAATTACCCAGCAGAGACGGGAAATTGAAAAAAGTTGTTATTTTTAACAATTTGGCTTGGCAAAGACAGCAATTGATCAAAGTGGTAGTAACAACTCCTCACGTGAGAGTTTTGGGACAAGATGGAAAGTACATTAAGTCACAGGTTAAATATTCCTCAAAGTATATTCGATTTCATTTTAATACGTATAGTATAGGAGAAAGTAATGAATGACTAATCTCTATGTGGAATTCAGTTGAACCCGATTCTAGATATTACGGGGATAACACCTTTCTTATCACCACAAATCTTTGAGTTGACTTTTCTAGCTGCATTGGCTCCATTGTCTGTGTCAATATTTACAATAGAAAAAGTGAAAGCTGGAGGACGAAATGAAGCAATAAGATCTGTTGTGTATTGTCGCAATTGTACCAGTACTTCAAATGTTTTTGAAATTAATAAAATACAAGTAAGGTTTACATTCAGTACTCGTATTAAGAACCTTAAATTAGCTTTAATTTAGTATTAAGGTTTGTCTGTATCACTAATTGAAACATTGTACTTCTTGTAGGCGGGAGATATTCAGCTTAACAATGATAAGTTACAGTTACTTTTTGATCGAAATACTGGGTTGCTTCTGAGTGTGGCAAAGCCAACCGAAAACATATCTGCAAGAACCAAATTGACTTTTGGGGGTTACACATCCGTGGATTTTCGTAGTGGGGCTTACTTGTTGAAACCAGACACACGGACAGAACAACAGGTAAAATATCATGCAAAAATGCTTAAAGTAAATATATATGCAGGATTTGGTAATGAGAGAGGCACAAAAGCAAAAAAAGACAATAAATTTCCTAAATAAGGGCACATTTGCGATCTCAGGCCGTAAATAACCCTTTTTCCCGGATTTTGGGTTCCGAATTTTTGCCTTCAGTGCCTCTTCGGTGGGTACTCCCTTATATATCATAATGTTGTATAATTTTTATACATCTCATAATTTTTGTCTTTAGATACCGTTTCCATACTCCGACGCAAAAGTGTTTATAGTGAGTGGGCCAATATCATCTGAAATATCCGTTTTTCATGCGCCCATTACTCTATCCACAAAAATAATGCATACGGGAGGAGTTGAGATGGAAGAGGCAATTTTTATTGAGAACCGAGTCGATTTAGGTCGGCACAACGCAGAAGTGTTTATGAGATTTGAGACTGACCTAGAGTCTACCACAAAGTCTGCGAAAAGCCGCCCTGTCAACGATATCGGAGATGAGCAAGAGGAAATCCGCCCACAACCCACATTTTATACGGATCAAAATGGCTTCACAATCGAAAAACGAGTGAAAATTCCTTCCATTCGACTAGAAGGAAATTACTATCCATGTAATACGATGTCGTACATTCAAGATGAAAATCGTCAAGTGAGGTTTTCACTTCTTGTTGACAGATCTCATGGATGCTCTTCTTTCGAAGTAGGTCGATTAGAATGCATGATTGAGAGAAGAACTGTTTTCGACGATTCAAGAGGAATGGGAGAAGGTGTTACCGATAATAGGGAGACTATTTCAAATTACGTAGTTTTATTTGAAAAAATAGGCAGCACAAACCAGATTTATCATGATAAATCAAAGTTACCCACTGCAACTTTAGCAGCTCACCACAATTCTTTAGAATTGAACTATCCAGCTTCTATGTTTATTTACGACGGGACTCGGAATTCGGGTACTGCAAAAACGAAATCTGACATGTTCCCGTTAATTAATCAAGAGTTACCTTGTGACTCCCATTTGATTAACATGAGAACTTTGCCAAACCATGATTTAGAATTCAACTTGAATTTTCCAAGTAGCAAAGCTTTGATTATTGTTCAGAAGTTGGGATATTTGTGCAACATAAAGGAGAAATCTGGTTGTGGTAATCCGAATCCTCTGAGCTTATTCTATCCGGATACTCGTTTCATCGGGGTTCATGTATCGTCAATAAGCCAGACTGATTTGACAGGAGTAAAAGTAAAGCCTTATGTTAAAAACCTCACAGCCTTTAATGAATTGCTTGCAGAACCATTTGAGATTAAAAGCGTAGTTGTAGACTTTTCGTAAAAATCTGTGATAGACGTAAATGTAACGTATCCCAGTTGGAAAATCATAATAATTATTTATAGAATGTTTATCAATAGGTGTTAGTAACCAAACCGGTGGCAATACTATTTATAGAAAATAATAACTATACATACATAATAGGTAATAAACCCGTTGTTATTGTGTTGGAAGTAGACAATTTATATAAACAGTACAATTTCACTCAGAATTACAAACAATGTATAAACGTAAGATATTCTGTACACATCATGTCATTTAGCTGGAGCTTTGTTACAATTTTACCATTATGATTATACTTTACTGTTATTGTTGTTATTGTCAATCTATATTTTTTGTTAGCGTACATTACGAAGGAAGGAACACATTTAAGAAGCAAGTGCAAAGCAGAATTTCTCTGCTCTAAATAATATTTCAACTCGGTTTTTGTTGTTTTACCATTTCCAAGCATGATTTACACATTAATACTCGAAATGATGTCGAATTCTTCAAAACAACTGCCAGTTTTTGTTAAACATGCAAATTACTGGCGTTTATTAGCTGCGTCCTTTCGTTTTAAGACTTGTAATGGTTGTTCTGGGGTTGTGTTATGATTTATTTAGTGTTTAAATACTCAAGCATGCAATTGACACTGAAAATATTAAATTACTTTATTTTGTTGTTACATGTATTAGTAATAGTGCTTTAAATGTTAATATTATATTGGATAAGAATCTTGGTGAATATATTTGCAGATGTAGTTAGGCAGTTGTATCGGCTGAATAATTCATGTCGTGTATAATCTCTATTCTGAAACTGAGGATATTGAAAAGCTAATACATAGCTCTATATACTTTGTCATTGTTAACTGTTGCAATTACTATTACAGTATTTATAGACCTTAAGGCATCAAGATATTATAATACAATAGTAATGTTAGAATAAGAATCGCATGACCACCACCACGTCTCGTTATGCAATATGCACTGTTGCGCACTTAAAATTTTAAAAATCGCATTTGTTCTTAACTGTTGTATAAAACCTGTATCATATACCAATATACCATTACCCAAGTGTTGTTTGTACAAAAAAGTTGATGTTAATTTGTTTAAAGGTACAAATTTTTATCTACGAAATAAACCTCGGTGAATATTGTTGCATTGAAATTTGGTGTACCAAATATTGTTTTTTAATTCAATGATGTTTCTCACATCGAGGCATTTATTCATCTTTTGGCTAAATTACAGAAACATTTTATTCAACTGTAATATTTTGTATGAGTGTTCCTGTGCAAAGTACCATTGCATTGTACCGTACATTGACATACATAATGCAGGAAGAGTAGTAATTTGCTATGATTGTGTAAATTTTTAAAGAAACCAAAGATAAAAATAAGGGATTGTTTGGCTTATATAAACCAAATAATTTTTTTCATATGATAAGTACCTACCTATGATTGCGGGTACTATCCTTTTGTTTGGAACGAACAGTATTTGTTTTATACATTAGTACAAATTATGTACTGTAATATTAATGCATGTGGATACTTGTTTAACACATTTATCATTCATATAAGACGTATTTCTGTAGTAATTTTAGGTATTTATATGTAAACATTTACTTTTGTAGGGTTGCATACCAAATAGTTCTATATAATATACATTTAATCTGCTTAGTAAGTATTTTGAAACAATTTCCTGACTCTTGGAAGATGACAAGTAGTTTCATTAAATCTTTAATATCATAATATAGTTTAATATGAAGATAGTCATAGTACTTGTTCTGGTCCGTACAGAGATTGTCTAGGACATAGTAGGAGTGGAGGCGTATAGTTAAGTTAGTGATATCTGTTTTGTTGAGGGAATGTATGTAGCCTGAATGTAATTTAATTTGGTAGGGCGTCGGCAGCACAGCATTGATCGTGGTCTGAATCTGAAACCCAGGGAAGTATCGTTTGGAATATTTCTTGGAATTTTGTAAGTTGGCTGGTTGATGTTTCATTAGGAAGAAGATGAATCTTTGCCAATGACAGCTTTCAAAGGAACTCTCTCAAACAATACTGTGAATTAATATTTCATTTCGTTAACGAATTCTGTGTGAGTCCTGGAATTTCCATGAAATGGATTATTTTAATCTACCTGGAGGTCTTGTATGTGGTGAGCCACTGTGAGTGTCTTCTCCTCCTCCTGAGGATTTTCTGCCCGCACTGTCCATCTCACTACTTCCCGAAGACGCCAGAGTTGTGTTGCTTCCTAATGGGTCAAAAGAACTCTGTACGGACATAGATCGCCCTCCAGGAGGCCTTCGACGATTCGGTGACAGTTTCGCAGGGTCCACACTTGAAGGGTCAGCCTATATAAATACTATGCCTTAGGGAAAAAATCAGTGACATGTCGTGAATTTCAAACCCCTCATTTTGGAGAATTACTTTTAACATTTTGTTCACCAGCTGGAAGGCAATAAATGGCACAAGCTGTAAGGAAACTCCAGTCAGTTAGTAAAAAATAGCGATTAAATTACCCAACGTGTTTTAGTAGGAATTAGTGTTTTTTAAGTTTTAGTTTTAGTATTGTTTCTTTTCACAGTTTCTGTTTCAAAATTCTCAACAGACAAAATTTCATTTGGTTATAAAAACATCATAGTTTATACATAAGTAACTACAAATATAACTAATTCAAAATAGTAGCAAGCATTTTGAGTAAAGTCATGTCAATAATACTCAGTCAACGCTACGCTACATACTAGTACACATTTATTTGCTGTAGCAGAGGATTAAACGAGAATTAGTTGTGCCAAGTTTCATTTTCACGGTTCTAAAATCTATTAGCATAAAATCATCATGCGATTTACGACTAAAGTTGCTAAAAGAACAGTTTTAGTGTTAGACTAAGTTTCTAAAGTATAATAAGACTAAACTAATGGTGTATGCTACACTACAGATATAAAAGACATTTCTATTAATTGGCTACCTTAAAAACAGTTGAAGCATAAACAACGACGCAGTCTTTTAACCGACGTTGTTTTACCTATTGTTATTTCCTATGGGATTAGTTAGCTGCAGAAAGCCAGCTACAGAGAAAACTGGTGGTGTAATTACAAAAGTACATCTGGAATCGTAAAACTTTCTCTTACCTGGTAGGCTAAAGCGTTCATGACGATATGATACGGAACGACACCAAGGGGATGAATATCTTTCATAAGTACATTTGCTGGAATTTTGTGAAATTGGATATACTCCAAAAAGTTTCCTGAATTCACAGTAAAAATAATTACAATGAAATGAAACGGAAATCTAGAGCGATCAGATTTAATAAGAATTGTGGAAACTTATGTGTTTTATGCTTTGTATACCAATCACTTCTTTCAGTTGCACTTCAGGAGCACTGTCACAGTATTTCTTACTCCACATAAGAGCTGCCTGAAATTAAATTCCCGATAATATCAGAATATTACTAATAAGCAAACCTATTAAAAGTATTTGCATGTAAATTGCACACTCTATAGTGAAAGATTTTATCTGGTTTTATTAGCTACTTGGAATTTTGTGAACTCGTCCGCCTTAAGCTCTTCACGAACAAGAATCAACCGCACAACATGTTGTGGCAAAAGTGTAAAAGAGCCCAAGTTGAGAACTTCTGTGCCATGCAAATCCACAAATTCAAGGACCTAAGCAGAAAATGTAATTATCTTTAATAACCATTTCCGCCGATGATAACCATCAAAAAAGTACCATTTACACATAAATGCTACAATTAATTATGTACCTTTTGTACTAAAGATTTCGTGCATTTGTACTGAATGTATCTTTCGGCAGACGCTAGTAACGCGCAAACTGTGTCGACATTTATGCAGCATTGCACAAACCCAATACAAGCTTTACGCAGTTCTTCTAGACCGTAATAGTCTGCAGCGTTCATAACACCTACAAATAATTCATGACACAGTTACATGGAGTGTTTCACAAGTCACACTTAGGTATGTATATAAGTAATTCCCTTTCCAATTATCCTACAGTAATTAATTTCTGTTTTGCAACACAATAAGTAAAATGTACGTGAAATGAAATACTAGGTCTAATTCTGTTAGTACTTGTGGAGCTATAAATTACCAAGCAGTGTTCGCGGCTGTAGAGTGACATATCCCGTGTGGATGTATTCAATTAACTGACGGAAAACATCCGGCTCGAATTCCTCAATAATCATCGTGAAGTGCTGTTGGGGCTAAATGAGAATTGAGTACAAAAAATTAATGTAATTACATTTTTTGCAATAAAGGAAAGAAAAGCGTCATAAAATGAAGCAATCAATCCGTATAGAGAACATTATAGTAATCGTTCGCAGAGTAATAATAATTTCATCATGCAATCTCGTGTTGAGCAAAATCATCAAGTTAACGAGAGCGAGAGCGAATAATGAAAGAAACAATCGAGAGTAACAATTTTAAAGGGATTTGCAAACCAGAGAAAAGGGTATAGTAGAGATTATGTAATAAATATTAAATATAGTGACAAGATTTGCTCAACATTACTTTTCACACTCTATGCCAAAATTTGCATTCAGCATTAACAGGAGATCAATCAACCTTACCCTACGTTTTGCAGTAGGCAGGAAAACTATAGTAGTATCATATTTGGAGTGTACAGAACATTTGCAGTAGAAAATTGTGAAGTGTAAAATTCCATGTGTTGTAATGTTTAATGTAGGTACGAAAGTAAACAGACCCGTGTTACAAGGGAAAGGACTACAAATAAAGATAGTTTTCAAGTTGCAACTCAGGCAGAGACAGAGAGAAGACAGAAAAGCAGTTTGAAGAGAAAGTTTGTGTATTAGTCTGTCGAGACTCTTATAAAATATTTATACAGGAGATCTAGCAATTGAATTTCACTTAAGAGAATAATTCATTTATATATAAAATATTAAGAGCTATATAGTTTTATATGAATGTGCGTGGACGTAACAGGGTGCTATTACAGTATTTACAGTAATATAGCAACAGGGAATTAAAATACGGGGCATAAATCTCAAATTATAGATAGCAGTGCAAAGTAGGTCAAAATCTACAGGAAAGGGATTCGGCAAATTATTTTCTTGTCTGTGTGTACAACGCAGTTTGTACTCTGTACACATGAAATATAAATGCGTTTAACAAGAGCTTAACTATAGAAGTATTACATAACAGAATAATTATATGAAACGCTGGGAAGTATATATAAATTGTATGTACTATGTATGTAGTATGTAGTACATTTGCATATAGCAACTAGGTATTTTACATAGCTAGTATTAAGTAGGAGCAGCAAACGACAGCTTTGCAAGACCAAAAGTGTATACTGTATACGATAGTAATATTTGTATACATGTATGGATGTCTTTTACTTAAGTGCATTGCATGGAGAGATAAAAAAGATGGATGCGAATCAATGAATAAGGAAGATACATTTTCAGGGAGAAGAGATTGTTGCCAAATGAATGCTGAATACTAAGAAAAGAAGAAAGGCAGATTGATAGAGGCGGAAGAAAATCACCTCCGATATTGTCGACAGTTGCTGCTGAAATCCTCGCTATCCATATTTTAATTATTTAAAAATTATTTCAGTTATCTCGTCACATGTACTCCCATTATGTACCCTCAGTACTGTACTCAGGATCAATTATATAATAACTTGTAGCTTTTTGGACGGTTGAAACCATTATTAGTACACATAATACACAACTATCCATTTGTACAGTACATATAAATATACTTACGATATAAATATAAATCTAGGACCATTACAGAACGTAAATGCTATACAGTAGTGTATGTACTGACAGAAAACTTGAATAGTTGAAGTAGAAAAATAAGTGTAATTTTTCGACAAAGGGTAAAATTGTCAAAGTGATGAAAAAAATTGATTGTGAATATACCGATGGTTTTGAGGCTTGAGGATTTTGCATATTAAGTAGTGGCTCAGAACTTCTTTTCAGGAAGAGACGTAGTTTATTTTCCCTGGGAGCTGAATCTTTCTTTTTTTGGGGAGATGGGGTTTGGTACAACAATTTGAAGAATACTCTGCAAAAACAGTAATTAATCTTAATCATATACTCCGCAAACACTCCTATATGTAGGTAAATTCCTTACAAATAACTTTTGCAAAGTTTTGGCTGTGCTTTCACCTTAATTTTCACTTATATACGATATACACCAATATAAATTACCACAACAAATACTTGGAAAAAGTTATTTACTCAATATACGGAAGAATGTCTAGCCTTGATTCGAACCATAAAGACTTTGAACAAGTAAATTAAATAATGACTTATGATCTTCTGGGTTTCATTGAATGAGACAATGGAACTTGAGCAATTCGCATACAATAATTTATTCTCTTCAATGAATCCAGTTGCCCACAAGTTGAAAGCGCCTTAAGAAATTAACAATTTCCCGAGGCGCTAACGAGGTCTACTAAAATAACTACAACAATAATGATGATATCCTCCTCATAAGATGAAACATGATACATTATTAATTAATTTTGCGCAGGAAATCCTTCACCAACACCAGTGGTGTCTTAACGAATAAATTGAAAGACTCGTCTCATTATGAATTGATAAATTAATTGGCTCACCTGCTTCTGGCAGCTAAAACAGCCTTGACAGCACATACAGGTTCTCTGGTATCCCCCACAAGAAAGGTTACATCACACAACTCAGGCATGGAAGCCAAGAATTTCATATCCTCAGCAAGACCCGTTTTATTTTCAAAAGTTGAGAAGTCAGGCTCGTCTCCCATAGATTCAGCCATCATGTAGAAAGCCTCACTGAGCATAACTTCTTCACCGGGGAGGCTGACTGGGACTGATTTACTTGAAAAACTCTGCTCGCAATAAATGGCATGAACAACACAAAGGTGGAAGCTACATTAATACCAAAGAACCGCATCTATCTAAAGATATAACACACAGGCTGGAAAATAAACCAATACAGTTTCGCACAACCAAAGTCTACGTAGGTTCTTATGTATCTCGCTGGAAATGGAAGTTCTACTATACATCTTCTAAACCTTGTCTTTTATATATATATACTTTTGGATTTAGTACCTATATATTTTATACTGTCCTCTGATGCTTTTCAGACTACCTAGTACAACTTTACAACTTTTCTATGGTGGTAGTGTATTCCTTCTATATACTCCATCGATGTTTTGCGACGACAGCTCGGAAACAATAAAGCTTGACAATAAAATACACTAAAACCCATCTGCCGCAAATAAAGACGTTTATTATGCCCCATACGATCTCTGCAGCAGATGCCAACGTATCATACATTCAGCAACGACAATAAAAATGTTTCCGGATTAAGAAAAATTAATAGTAGCAACATTTATACTTAAGTCGACATGGAGAGAGTAAAAGATTACATCTCCAAGTAAGCATCTTTCACTAGTACTCTCCCATATCTCTCCAGAATCAAATTATGAATGCACTACTACTGTACTGTGTACTTGTAAAGTCTACATTAATTATACTATTATGGACCTTGACGAGTTAACTATTAAATCCTAAGTAAGGTCAGTACTTATACGTGAGTTTCTTGCCAGCTGCGGCATGTAATATATTTTTTACTGCTGTAATTTGTAGTGATGCTGTCAAAAATTATTACTTTTATTGCATCTACATAAATTTTTATGTTTATGACAAGCAAATAACATTCTCGTATAGGTACGCACCATATAGGTACCTATAAATAGGCAGACAGACTGGACATATTATAAAGGTCCGGGTTTGGGAAGAGAAAGTAATAATGTAAAGACAGGGAATAGTCAATGAAAACTTCGCAACACATTCGCTTTACTTTGAACAATATGAAAAGGTGAAAGGTTCATAAAGCTTTCACTCTTTGTGGTTGTCTATTCCTTGAAATGATGCAGCATTAAACCTTATATAGCAGTATTTATAAGTATTAACAATAAGTATCTCCCCCGGTTGAAATAACAACTACGCAAGAAACACTAGTCGGGCGGACGATAATACATCTACCTATACAAATATACACTTTGATGCATTCGAAGTGAAAGAGACTTACGACGAGTCGTAGTATTTACGTAGCAGTCAACATTGGAAAGTTTTGCAACTGCCGTGTTTGGAGCAGCATGGTGTTATACAAATACTTGTTCGTTGCAACAAAACTAACGATTATATGCAAGGGAATAATATAATACACTAAAGTTATGCACGTACCTTGTTGCAAAGGAGAAAAGTTGTGTAAGAGAATAGTACAGGACAATATTCAGCACTTTTAGTTTCAATATAATATTTCTATCTATACGAAGAAGAGATGTACATTCTATATACTAACTAGGAAGAGGATTAGTACATAAATATATAGCGCGTGTGTATATAAACGTATGTCTAGTGTATGTATATATAGGTAGCTAGCTAAAGAGATTGAATTGAACTTGTGTAAGGAAGTAAGTAGTCACCGTCACCTCTCTTCTTTTCCCTACAGACACATCAACATATTATTCAGACAGAGACAAATGTAGTTATATATTTCTAACGTGTATATATATATTAGTACAGAGATAAGAGTGGAAACAAAGCACAGCGAGTTGTGTTTTCCTTATACAAGAGACAAGACACACAGACGCAGCAACAGAGTGTGAGTCTTCTGTTTCTTTAAAATAATATTATTACAGTGTGTAGTGTGAGAAAATAAATCCAGATGCTGTTTAAACAGCTACAGCACCTTTCTTTTTGTAAATAAGTAGCCCTACGTTTATTTTTTAGTCTTTAGGTTGGATGGTCGTCGGATTGACTCGTTCCAGCGCAGCGTCAGCCACACTCTACACGAAGAAAGTGGTCGTCTTTTGGAAATTCGGGATTTCTACTTCTCTTGCTCTACTTCTTCTTTTACTTTAAGCATCACCATGTTTCCTACGAAAATGATAGAAATACTAAACCACTACTACTACTACCACCATTCATGCGTAGATCTGCCATGGTCCTCAAATGTATACAGAAGTATGCTATACACGACTACATGTACAACATGTCGATCTAGTCTTTCGTTTCATGCATCTTCATTTCACCGCACCTATAAACAATCTGCGTCGATGTACACACCTTTCTCCTGTTACTTACGGAAATATACAAACTTTAGGTCGGTAACACTGTCAGCCAACGCATACACGCAGCATCTTTCATTTCGATTATTTTCAATTCAGATTGAAGTAAGACGAACATGACTTGTATATGGAAGGTTATTCTATATACAATCATTCAGCACAGTTCAATAGAAGTCAAATAGTAGAGAGAAACTTGCTCTATCTACCTGTATGGCTGAAGGAAAAGCATCCAGGGAATATAAGAGTTCCATGCAAAAACTGGAAAGTAGATCACAAGAATATGCTCTAGCTACGGACACCAATCAATAATCCAGCAGCAGGTGGTTCTTCCGAAAGCGCCAGCGCTGCTTTCTCATGTGTCTTACAAGAAGATCGCAAAAACAGGCTATTTCGCGTCATTTCAATTTTAACTGATTTCTCCGTGTGAAGCTTTCACCTGAAAATCCTGCACGGGGAAACTGAAAGGGAATCACATTTAATATGCTCACTGATTTCATTACAATTATTGCTTTATGTTCATAAAACATTAAAAGCACGACTCTATGACTTAATTCCCTTATATACTTCATGCAAGCTCCTATATAACGATGAATTTAGTAAACCTAGCGATTCGTATTGCTTTGATGTTTTCTATCTCGAATCTACAAACAGAGCAAACTTTACAAAATTCAAGCGAATGACAAATGAGGATATATTATGTATAAAACAAAACTCTGATGCTTGTAGTTCGTCAATTAGGAATTTAATTTATTCGGATTTATCCAAGCGTGTATCTCTTTTAAGGCTTAACAGAATTTTAGTCGATAATTACTCTGTTTGTAAGAATTTTTGTAAACAAAATAGAAACAGTTATTACAACACCCCGCGTTTATCCATGATCAACATTGACATTTTAATTCTGACCTGAAATTACAATGTAAAAATAACTTTAGATGTATGCACTTCAATAATATACTTCCAACACGGTTATTAATAAGTAAAGTATTTGTAAGGTTAAGTAAACCGAAAAAAGCGATTGATTCACATACCTAATTATATCCAACACGATCCCTAGGTATAAGCCTTAATTCTGAACCATGTTTCAAAAACACATTTCCTGCAGTTTGTTGAGGATTGATTCCTATTCCGTCGTCTGTAATTATAGCGGATGTTGCTGGAGGTACTTTAAATTCTTCTGCAGCAAACTTAAGGACAGCAGTGAACGGCGTACTTTCCGGTACACTTAAAACTTTAAAGGGAAGTTTAGGATCCGAAGTAAGGACTATCTTAAATGTGACTTTAGCACTCATTATGGAAATCTGCAAAAATCACATACATTAATTAATTACCACAATCTTCCATTGTCCATTTAAATTAAATAATTTGCAAACTGCTTTTTAAAATATAAAATTAAACAACAAATCCAAACTGATCCTTACCTTTACTTAACTAAACAAGTGAGCACCTTTTTTATTAGTA
Source organism: Pogonognathellus flavescens (assembly GCA_019776165.1). Lineage (NCBI taxonomy): Eukaryota > Metazoa > Arthropoda > Collembola > Entomobryomorpha > Tomoceridae > Pogonognathellus > Pogonognathellus flavescens. The sequence continues at coordinate 27,318 of JABASD010000397.1, forward strand.
AATCTTTCGGAATGATTTATTTTTGCGACAAAACAGATCAAAATACAAATACTGAACCCTTCCGCAGCTGTTAAATCTAGAAAAGAATGGATAAGTGAAAGTTGAGTAAGATCACGGTACGAAAGAACTATGAACGTCAAAATGATAAGAAATTGCTTGGAACGGTCATTCGTAGATGGCCTGGCAATGCATGAAGTTTCTACGGCTACAAGTCTGTCTCAAGACAATCAAGTCTCAACGTTCGCCTTATTATTTGCACTGTGAGTGTGTGAGTTAAATATTAGGCATTAACGAAACAATTGTTAATGTCGGATGAGATTTTATGTAATATTTTTGTCTCATTGTTCCCAAAGTTAAGTTTTTAATGCATTTAGTTTTTCTGCCTGTCTCAACAACATTGACATTATTATCCCATTTAAATTGAGAATTTTGCTTTTTTGACTTTTTCAGTGCGTTTTGACTTTATTGAACAATTATGAAAACCAAAGATAAAAAAAATGAAGCACGTCAGACGAAAAGTAAACAAAATAAGGCAGAGATGCCTGGAAGCAAGTCTAAAGCACAAGTAAAGTCAAGCAAAAGTGTGGCCTGGATTAAAAGTAAGGTAATAAGTCATTAAAAATAAGTCATCCCTTAATAAATGAATATCCCTCCAGATCGTTATTAAATTATTGTTTAACTTTAAATATACAATTTACAAATGTTAAGAAACCTGCTTGGAACGGTCATTGGTAGAAGGCCTTGCAATTTAGCCTTAATTACGCATACACTTTATACTAGTGAATTATATTTTAATGTGCCATAGTATTATAGTTTGTATTTTCATCTGGTCGTTTCGCATTCAATTACCAATGTATGATTGCTGTGCGTTCAATAACACGAAGTTTTCATTCTCAGGTACATTCACCGGAGGAAGTGAAAGGCCAAATATCAAAAACGCCTCTTGGCATAAAACCATTAAATGACAATGACTACAGTGTGTCGCAATTTTCGAATCCTACTACTGAAAGCGACATTAAAGAAGCCTTGAAGAAATATAGTACTACTGGTGGTGGAGACCAGACTAACCAGATTGGATTCAATAACAGAAAAAGTCAGTCTTTTTCATTTCTGAAGTACTCTAGTCCCAGGGTGATTGATGAGAAACATGGAAATGAGGGAACTAATCAGGTTCGACAGAGAGAGAGCATTAATAATATTATTATAATATTAATCTGACTTTATTTAAAAATTCCTCATTAAGAGACTCAGATATAAATGAAAATAATTGTCCAAATTAATCTGCACAACTTTTATAGAATTCTGATCTTCTCTCTTCTGAGACTCCAACCTTAGAAAAGTGGCCTTATGACTATCGGCCGATAGTCTGTAAAAATATTGTTCAGAATGAGCTTCAACGATGTCTCAACAAGATATTCCCTCCAAAGGAGTGGACAGTTAACGGAGAGAGTTGGCAAAAAACCGTAATTTATTATGCGAAACAAGAGTTTGTACTGTTTTGCATGTATTAAGTACTACTATATGTATCTCTAGGAATATTTTATTAAATTGAATTTTACATAACACAGGTAAGTCCCATTCCGGCTTCTCGAACGGAGGTGATTAAACTGAAAGAAGATTTCGATAAATTGTTACAGAATAGACAAGCTAAAATATTTGGATTGTGCTCCATACGTTTGGATCTATACTTACAATGTTTTGGTTTGAAATTAAAAAACGAATTATTTTTGTTTACTCTATGCATGCCAGTACTAACAGTATAGTACCACCCTAAACACTTATGTATTATTAGTATTAGTGCTTTTTATCTTTACACGATTTTTTGCAGATGAAATGATTCGGCAGGCTACAATTTGCTGCACAGAGCGAGGTCTTTTATTGGCAAAAGTCAGAGATACGATAAAATCGACATTATGGAGCTACCACTCGGTTTATGAGAGCAGTTGTGCTCTGGGCTTCAGAAAAACGATGAATCACGAAGAAGAATTAGCGTCATTGTCCGACTCGATAGGGAGAATTATAAAAGAACGTAATGTGATTCGCAACAAAATTGTTGAAACCGATGCGAAAATTGAGACGGTGAGACAATTCATGGTAACTCATTCAGCTCAAGAAGAAATCAAACACATTGAGAGAATGTTCCTTCTCAGAAAGGCTAATGATCATTTGAAGGTTCTTTTCATTTCTTTTACTCAGAATTGTATTTTAAATGCAAAAAGTATAGCAGAATCGTAAGTGAATACCCGGATCATCAACTCGTAACTAACAAGAAAATAATTTATATTCCTTTTACAGGCAGCATTGATCTATACTGCTGAACATGGTCCTAAGAAAAGTAAAGCTGCAAAGGCAGCAGTCGCAGCAGCTCCTACTTCATCAAAATCTGGAACTCGCGGACTTCAGAATCGCAATAGCAAAGTCCTGGCAGTTCCAGGAACCTAAATAAAAGTTGATCCATTCTTCCTAACTTGGAACGGAAAAATTACTTCTACAGATTTTAATATACGAATAACACTATGACAGTACAAAATGTTTCAGATTTCACCCCTGGTTAAGAACATGGTTTCATGGCTTAGGATTGAGAAATAATATTTCCATGTTCATACGTAATATAATTAGTCCTATAGCCCATTGCCGTAAAGATGTGTCTATATAGCGAGCAACCTACAAAGTAAATAAGCAATTGTTCCAAATTAACTGTTGTAATACTTTATTCCATCAATTGGTTTATTTTAGTAGTAGTAGTTAAATTAGCTTAGCACTTCGTTAAAACTACAACTACAAAACGCTTACACTACTTCTACATGAGAATTGTGAAGAAACATGGTAACTTGATACATCATGGTACCTATTCAATAGATGTTTTTATATTTTTACCTTTAATGATGTATACTACCTACTGCCAACTATAAGTCTACCGCTAGGCCTGCCTTAATTTTTGTATCTTTCTTTGCGACTAATATGCATTCACTATAAGTACTTTGGCTATAATATTATACCTACGTTGCATACAATTGCTATACACAAGCAGTATAACCCATGATAATATTATTGTATGCTTATAACGTGCTAATAACTATAACTTATGAATACAAAGTATGGCATAACATTCAAGTAGGTAATAATTTATTACCACAAATTATTACAATAGCACTGAAATGTTTTTTCATTTCCGTTGTAAGAAAAGGTCCACGCAAAGCTAGTTCGTACTGTTCATCTGTAAAAACTTTGGTTACGCGGAAATTATATTTCAACCAAGTGGTATTTTGTCATTCCCTGTGTGCTGTTAGCGGATATAATGAAAATAAAACTGATGCCGCTATTCGCGGGTATTTTAGGGTGAAATTGGTCACAGATTATTATTTCGACTTAACATGGTATAATTGATATTATGCTTAGTAAAATTAATTTACAACTAGTAGGTAGTTAAAGAAGAACAATATACCAATCGTTAAATTCCTTATGAAATCAATGGCAAACAATGACGTTGGATCTATTGATTTTGTTTACGTTTAGTCACACATTTTTTATTCGAGAACATTCCCGAAGTTGGAAGGGAAGACGGTAAATCAGCATGTAAACAAATTCTCTCTGTAATTCGGAGTTGTGAAATTGTGTTATATTATGGAATGGAATCTATAAAATGCCAAGAAAGAGGGAGTACGAAACACTATTATATGTACCAGCGGAGATTTTCTGAATTGATGGAAAAATTAATGCAAGAGGAGGAAGGAAGGCTTAAGAGCTTACGTACAAAGTTTCCAATAAATAAAATGTAACGTGTTTTACGTAGAGTGGAATGCGATTGTAGTGAATGTTTGTCAATATGATAAAATGGATTGAATTATAACTGCTTACATACTGCTGGCTCACTCTCTGAAAACTAAATTCATTGTATGTCTGAAAAACAGTGGAATAAAATTGACCTTGAAGTAGAACTTGAAAGCTTTGAGATACTTAATATTACGTATGAGTTAGCAAGACTTAGACTGAGTTAGTTGCATCTTCAAATGTGACAACTCTGACAATCAAGGTCTTTTAGATCTTTGACAACTGCAACTTACTTAGTCTGCTTACATGGAGAAGAGACGTGTTATTTGCTCAAAGAAACCGAAATGGTGTACAAAAATAATTTTTTGCATTTGTTGATGGAACTTCATAAATATGATATGCAATTCATGCATTGTACATAATTCATGCATTACGAGATTGTGACATATTCATGCTCATATTTTTGATCTTTAATCTCTAAAAAGTTCTTTAGTCATCTCTGGAAGAAACAAGTTTGGAATATAAATGTTTGTGCAAGGTACATACAAGCTTCAAACGATTTATATTAAAAAAACTTCTACAAAACTAAAATAAACAGTTCTGTATACTTATAAAGCTGATTATATCTGTTATAGCTTTCTCTTAACAGTAAATGGTAATGTGACTTTATCCGTCTCATGTTTTCGTTTGTGACTATGTAAATATACTCGTACCTACTATTTTTTCTCATTCCTAACTTAAACCCAGTGAACAGACAGAAGACGAGAAATGAAATATGGCACAGAAAATTGCATACTATCAATAGTGTGCCTGCACCATACCCTTTTATTCTAAGTGAACGGATATTTTGTTTGTATGTAATTAATATTTACAATTTAGAATATTTAATATCTCCCTTTGGAACATTTTTCAATCTACCCATAAGTAATAGTAACACTTTTATTGTTTCAGTAAATGTAAATTAGTATATCAGTCAACATTACAAGTTAAATTCACAACACATTTTATACGAATTCTGATATTCGTATAATGTTTCCAATAAATGAACAAACTACATAACTAACTTTACTTAGCATGAACTTCAGATAATTACTTCAACTTAACTACATATTATTTTTATTTATTTTGTAATCACTGTATGTTGAAAATACTATGTAAATGTACTATGTAAATGGTATGTACTACTAACAATAAGTGTACAGGGTCCATCGTAATGGCTGCATCGTATAACCTTATAATAGTAAACTAAATTGAACAATTTCCCTTTAAATCTCTTTCTTGCAGAAAATAAAAGTTTCTATGCGATAACATTCAATCAAATGTGCAAAGACAATAAGTTTAGTAAACAAACACCAAACCACGGTCCAGACATCAGCAAAATCAGTCTGGTCTCTTCACAATGTGTACCCTTAGTGGTACGTTAACTGGAGACTGGAGAAACTCATATGAAAATTTCAGTTCTTCCTCAAACTTTAACTTGAAACTCCTAAATACCTGAAAGGGAATAATTCAATAATATTATATAGGAAAAAATGACATCATCATGCATGTAGTTTTGTTTAAAATGGTGATTCTGTACTCTGGCCAAAGTGATTGTTAGCTCTTGCAAGGCAAACTTCTTCGCTGGACAACTTCTCTTTCCAATACCAAAATGTGTCATCATTCGAGTTTTTTGCTGCAAACACTCACTGTCCATATTTGAGCCTGAAATCCATCGTTCAGGTAAAAATTCGGACGGACGATCAAAGTTTTCCTCACGTAAGCAATTGTACCATGTCTGACAAAGAAGCAACGTCTGTAAAAGATCACAAATCAAATCAGTGTCATTGATCCATTCATATGCATATATCTTGAATTTACATATACCATACAATATGCATCACGAAATGTGAATGCTTTGCATCAAAAGAACATTTTATTGAATTTTAGATGCTGAAAGGTTATACTTGTAAACGAACGAACTATATTCGCCCATGTATCATGTAGTCGTTGTAAGTTGAGGTATGTATAAAATGTAACGTGTCTTACGTGAGGCGGAATGTGATATCCTTTGAGATTTAGGGCTTCCTCAGAAATTCTTACTAAATTCGGTGTAACAGGGACCATGCGAAATGCCTCATTGATGCAAGCCTTCAGGTAAGGTAAGTTTCCAAGTATTTCTGGATTTAACTTTGTACATTTTGTGGGAATAACAATTTTCAGTTCTTCATATAACTTATCTTGGACCTCATTATTTTGAGCGATCAACTGAAACATTATATGTAAAGTTGTGGCAGTCTGTAACAAACAGATAAGCCCGTGGTTATTGAATGAGTTCAAAAGAACGTGCAGTAGTGGTTAGCAACTTAGCATTACAGATAACAACTTTTACATGAATTTCATTATGAGCATAAAATTATCTTACTCTGTTGCGTTAATTTATGCAATTACTTACACTCTGAGTTGCCACACAGTATTCGAATAAAGCATCATATCGTTCTTCTTGTTCTATGTGGCTACTTTGCATAATCCACCAACTGAGACCATCATATTGCGAATTGTCTTTTAAATTATCTACAGATTGGCGAATGAATCTATAAAAGGTGGTTTATATACATTACAATTAATTACTAGGATAAAATCCGCAGAAAATTGTATTGTAGGAAGTAACTGTATATTAGGTATTAAGTGTTAGGTTAGGCAGATAGTAACTTGTATATAGAAGTTTCGGCTTCGATATAATTTTTCCATGTATTCGTGCAGAAATGTCTCCACCAGGGGTATCCTTTCACAGCATCATTCAAACAATTCCAAAAAGTCTTTATGTCCGATTCAAGCTGTCTAACTTGATGATCTACATTGATACTGTTGCTTTGAAGGATTCCGAGCTTTTTTCCAAAACAAAGTTGAAAATTGTCTAAGAAATCATACATAATTGAAAACAAAAGAAGAAACACTCAAGAAAATGCATAAGTTATCTATTAAAGTTTTTGTTTCTTACTTTCAATTGCACTTCGAGTCAGAAACATTGAAAGGTCGTCAATAGTTGGGCCAACATTGTGGAGAATATCTACCAATGTAACTGCAATTTCATCACCAGCGGGAATAAACGTCTCTACGAATCTCGTACTTTGTATACTTTTTGACGCAGCTCTAAAGTTAATCCATTCTCTTCCGTTGCTGCAGTAAAAAATGGTATATTTATTTCCTGCTTGGCTTGAAAAATTCATGACTCTTAGAACTTGAATAAAAATGTATGAACCAAATTAAGCTTACGCATTAGCCATTCCCCCTCTAAAATATTTAGTTCCTTCCGGAAACTTCTTGTAGCATTTCTTCATGATTTCCAGTCCCGGACGAATATGTTTTGTAGAAGACATCACAGTCTCAATATCTTCAGCATCGTAGACAACAATAAGAGGGTAATTCCAATACCATTCTTCACGCACCAACGGGCCATATTTTAATACATGACCTAGTACAGAAATAATTAATAACACGTGAGACTGGAATTTAATAAAACTTGAGTACTTAGAGCAGATGTTATTAAACTGCGTTAGCCATAAAGTATGATGACTACAGGCAAATGACAATAGATAATTAAAACATGTAGGCGAAAGTTGGTATATACGTGCAGTGTTGGATAATGTATAGTAAAAGTGTTTCAGGACTAGTTTTATCTGTAATATAGATTTTGAAGGTATACAGCTTTAGGAAAGGGTGCAAGAAATGGGCAAAATCTAGAAGTGTGGGTGTGACAGCATTTGGCTTGGAATTGAACAAGCTTTATTAAAAATTGCTTGCTAACCCAGTAAATAATTTTTATTACGTACTTACCTTCACTGTGAGTTATTAAATCCTTCTTATTACCGCTGGTAAACACTGTGCCAAAAAATGGCAGGGCTCTAGGTCCTGGAATGTCCTTAAACGATTTCATGCCATACGTATTATCGCCATTCGAGTAGATGCCTTAAATCAAGAAATCAGTTCAATAAAACATTTTTATGGATCATAAATTCAATTAGGTGTAGATAAGAAGACAAATATCTCGCGATAACTGTATCTGAAGCGTGTGCAATTAAAAATTGTGTGATTTAATTACAGGCAAGAGTTACGCTGATTACTTTTCTGCGTGAGTATAGCGTGAACTGCCTGTGTACCCAATAACCTACACCAGGATGGATAAATGGGACAAGGTCATGATTTTAGCGTAACACTACAAACACAAAACAAGGTTTGTGAATGGTTTTCTTGGAAAATGGAAATGACTTGTTTATTAACACATAGTAGACTTACCCAGCACAATGTTGATGAATTTGACAATAGCTTCCCACACGTTTTGTAAGAATGACGCTAAAAACGGTGGAATGATTTTGTGTTCTTTCATTTCAAACTCAATTACATAACACTTTGTGTCGGTGCTTGCTCAGATATCTCAATCGCGGCACGGGCTGTGTGGGTTGTAGAATTGCTCTCGTTAGAGTAAATAGTTATTCTATGAGAACTGTGAGGACTAAGTCTGATTCTAATTGATGGTATAGTTTTGACTTTGATGTATTTGGCTACTATTGTAAAAGGCTTGAAGTAACGTTAAGTTGATTTGAATCAATCGTATCAATCAGTTAGTCACAATTACTCTTGTAAAGACAGCGAAGAGGTTAGGAGTAATTTGAAATGAGACGTAGTTTTGCTTGAAAAACACATAAACAAATTATTAATCAGTGAGAATGAACCGAATGTTGATATTTTCCTTTATGTTTGTTATTTAATGAGACTGGCTCTTCCAAATAGCTTCTATGCCGGCAATCTTTGGAAAACTCTTTGAAAACTAGGAATAAGTGATGCATTTAGTTTCATGAATCAGGAGTAATGAGTTTATTAGCCCATTCTTCACATACTTCCTGCGTCCCTCCGACAAAATCCTTGAACCTGTTTTTGTAATGGAAAACTTGTTAGCTGACGATGCACTCGGGAATTAACTAAGTAGACATAACATCGGTGTAATGTACCTTAGTCAATTTTGCACAGTTTAGGCTCCTGAATTCTTGTGGTATTAGTAATTAGATCTGTTGGCAGTTGCAAATTAAAAATTGCAAATCAAAGGTCACATTTCACAAAACATCTCCGTATATTCAGGGTGTCTCAGCATTTTACACTTACTATACATTTTTGTGGTTTGTTTGACCTTCAAGATATAACGAAGTGCAATTTCCATTCTAGTACACATTTCATATAACACTCACAGAATAAAGATCGGCAAATATTCCGTCAGACCGTACCGTACTCGGTTTGTACTTTGTACCTATTAACTCATGTATGACATAATTTTTTCTGTACATCAGATAATATTACAACCGATAATCTAATGTGACTGATGCACTGCAGAAATTTTGCACAGTAAACATATTGTTTTGTCTCTTGGTGCACAATGCGCAACACATGTACATTAATTTATGTTCCACCTCACTGTGTAATTTTGCTTGCAGAATTAACTTATTGACCATATAGACGAGCAAATATCGTGTTCTACATTAGGTATATACTATTTGTATATATAGGGACTATAAGTTCTCAAATAACGTCATTGGTATTGTCCAGTTCTCTTTTATCCCCGGTTTGTGTTTACACAGAGTTAATAATTGATTGTTCTCACAGTTTGGGAAGGCGACAACATGGTAATAAATCTGTCTGTATGCCAATACGAGCGAAACCTTGAAGCTCACGTCCTCATTTCTTTGTAACAAGCACCTTATGTGTAAGACCAATGTTTCCTTTGCGACTGATGAGAAAATAATAAGTGTGAGACGGTTGTAACTTTGTAACGCGACACCCAAATACAAAATTCTGTCGGAAATTCTCACACTAGCACAAAGCAACCAGAAACATGACGGAGTCATGGAGCAGGCATGCAGAATTAATAAAATAATAATTTTCAAAGCGATTAAATGAACTGTTACAATGTGATAAGGAATTTAGCAATGACGTAGGTTCCACATAAATTGATTATAACTTTAATGGCATATTCATCCATTTTATACATTCATTTAGCTTTGTGAGTTAATTTCCATTTCATTTACACTTGCAAATTAACCATACATATAATGTTCTATATATGACACTTTTATACTATGTATGTAGTATGTAGTATATGAAATCTTTGATAAAAACAATTAGCAGGCAGAAGTTAACAAATTAGCAGATTATTTCATCGTGTAGTAAGTCACAACTGAGTAGTACACTGCAACAGACTTGCATCATAAATTATCTTTGTTTATAACGCATTGAAGATTGAAAAATAATTTATTGGGTCAGTAGTTAAAGTCTGACCTGTGGTAAGGGTTCACTGATTGCGAGTTAAACGTAGTATTTACTTATGATGTAGTAAATTTCAATTCACGTGTACATGATTGACATGTCATGTTTACAAATATACAGAACTCTATCTTATCAGGAGATTGAGCAAACCAATTTCACTTTTTGCTTGTAGCTATTTATAAGTAATGAATGACGAGTGTTTGTTTATTAAGCTGCTTTATCCGCTGTAATGACGTAGTAGAAGCAAAAAACGACGAATGAATGAAGGAAATAAGAAACAAATCTAGATCTCATCAACACTTATCAAATGTCATAAGTGTTCCAGAGTCCCATAGCACTGTTTACAGAAGTTTTATTCGCTCCAACACTGATATGAACTATTTAAGTGTTTTAATTGATTTCCCGTGTTTCTCCAAATGAATTTTTTCCAGTCTCATCTGCTCTGTGTTCCCATAACGTATAAAATGAAACTCATTTAGGTAGGAAATTTGATATGTTTTACATGTATCTATTACTTGTTCTGCTAACGCTACATCTTGAAGTATTATTTTGATTCATTATTTCACAATATACTTCTTTCCCTTGCCAAACTTTCTGAAGAATGCAATTATTGCATCATATTCCAATATGCCTCCTATAATAAAGCGAGAATTACAAACAGCGTGTCAATAATTTCGTATCACTAGTACAATTTACCTACTAATGATAGTGCACTGTATAAAAGCACAAAGCAAGCAGGCAGAATTTCAAAGACACAGCACACTACCAAATCTGTTTTCTATACACGCCCTATATATTCTAATGCATGGCTAAAGCGGGCTAAAGTGTAATCCTACATTATGCAGGAAACATAAGACACCTACTACTACAGAAATTAAGCTGATGTACTTTCTTTTGTGAGACTCTCTCTCTCTTAGTTTTCCATCCATGCATTCTCGTCAGGATGATGAAACATTATATCTGTTTAAAGTATTATTATAATCTGGAGTATATTAAACATTAAGGAAAATATAGCGAATCTTTTTCTCATGTACACATATACGTTATACACGTGGTAGTAATATTATTAGGACAGCATAGGTAGTAGTTGCAGTGTTGGAAGTAAACTTTTTGAAAACGTTAGCGGAACTACTCCTACAACTCTACGAGCAATAATAATACATTCATCTTTGTTTCTAGGACGTCATGGCAAGTTTTGACATGACATGGCTTTGCATCAAGCTGTGCCTTTGCCCTTTCTTTGCCTTCATTTCGTTCTTCAAGCTGGTTAACGGTTGCTATATATATATATTAGTATCATAAGGATAAACTATACATTGAGACAATCGTTCTAGTGCATACACCTCCTACACTACCTACCTATCCATGGAATACTTACCATTAGCTTTCTACCGAGATATTGAGCGCATAAGGCTTAATATTCTTTAGTTTTGTGGAGCGCAAAGAGCTTTGCAAAGTTAAATGTGAATATAAAGACAAATCCGCATCAGTCCAGCAGGCAAAACCTTCGAAACAAAGGCAGAGAGTGAAACTTAAGTGTTCATTGTGTTTTCTTTGTTTCTCTCAAGTTCTCTTTTACCTAGAAGCAGTAGTGTAGTGTGTAGACGCTGTACGAGTCAAGTCAGCTTGATGAGATATACATTTGTTCTCGTCACTTCCCTTTGCCTTAGCTTTAACTTACCTTTGCTCCGCTTTCACTTATATAAAGATAGATAGCGAAATCGTAGTAATCAAATGGCGGAGTAGGTACAAAGCTTTTCTCTTTTCTTGCTTAGGTAGGTTGCTCATTGTTCAGAGAATTCGTTTCTTTCCCAAATGCATATCTCCAATACAATACAACATCCAGCCAGACTCTCGTATAAATAGACAATGAACTACCCAACTCTTCTTTTCCTCTTCCCTCTAAACACAAAGTCATCTTTTCTTTCGGACTCTTTGACGTTCGTTGCAATGAGACGAGACGTACTTGTACTTCAGACACAATAGTCTGTAATAGAACCATGTAATGTTATTACTTCCACTGTAGAATAATAATATTACAAAGGGAGTACTTGACTTGGTGTCTTTATAGAGTCTATGTGTGCGCTTTGTACAATTCCCGTTTCAAAATGCTCCACACGACATCACATTGCGGGTTTATCTTTATAGTAAATTGCATCATTTTTTAGCTGTTATTGGATTCGATATTCGATAGATCTATTACAATTTGAGCATGAAAGACTTCATGTTGCTGATTTATTCATATACTATTTCATCCACGTAATAAATATAATCTCTTGGCCAGTCCAAAGAGTCACAAGTAATCTGAAGTCTGAAATGAAAGAGAATAAACTCATGGTGACTTGGTAGATGGTCTTTGCATAATGTAACAGTATTATCAACGGACACTATAGTATTCTCGCATTCTATTACCGTAAAGACTAGAGGGCAACCGGCAACTTGAAAGCTCACTACATAGTACCTATTACTAATGTACAAGGTACTTCTAATATAGAATTAAATTTCACATCATTGAACCAAACGAAAATCAAAGTTAAGTTAAGCCAAACAGAAGTACTTTAGGTACCAATTCCACTGGGAAGGAGGAAGTAGCTATAAAGGCCAAAAATGGTTTAAAATTGTCGAAGTTTTTAATTCTTGTAGTAGGTAAAAAAGGACTCATTTTATGAAAATCTCTCCAGTCAAAGATCTGAAGTATTCTTGGACTTCCCAACTCAATTTAGGTATACGTAATATCAATGGAACACTCCAGACGCAAACAGAGTGGATATCTGAAATCCTCAAAGGAATAAACTTGACTAAAGTTGGCATTGCATATTTGTCTTCCTTTTAGTAGGTATTCTGTACTCTAGTCCAATTATTACATGCAAGTCAAATATAGCTAGGGTACTAAATAAATGTTCATATGATTTATTATGCTATTTCGCTTCTGTCTTTCACCCAAAGCCTATGACTCCCCGAAAATGCTAAAATGTGGACATTTATATCACATAGTAGTGTTTTTCCCTATGTTCTCTACTTACAAATAATACAGGAAGCATATTAAAAGTAAAATGCTCAACATTATTGCAAGGGTTCGTGTTGTATTTGCTCTGTTGCTTTTTAATTTATTTTCCATTGTATATACCTTGGAGATTGAGAAAACAGTTGTTTACACACATTACGGTTTGTTTCCTGCAGTGTTAGATGTACCAGTACATATTATAGTAGTTTACAATCGCGACGATGACGTAAGTAAGGTAGGTTTATAGGTACACAATAAATAAAGCTTAGGTATATGTGCCTCAAGGTTTACTTAAGTAAGTAACACAATATTATTACGTGTGTGCAGATAGACAGTAAAGTACTCCAATGTGTTACGAATCCCCACAATATCTCGTCGTTGATGTTCTTTTTCCCAGATCAAAGATGTTGAGGTTGAGCAACAAACAAGTAGCTTTAGTAATAATACCAATTCGCTGTAGACCTACCATAATAAAAGAGTTAGGTAAGATAGAAAAAGTCAACATTACTTGTGATCTTATCTAAGACCGGAAAGTGTTTAACGATGAAAAAATAGACAGGAGCGACGCGCAAATCGACTTGTCTCATCCTTTCTCTTTGTGCGAGCATATCATACAGCTTTAATGTAAATACTACCAATACAAATGCTATAAAGAAATATAATACCCTACATGTGGACATAGCTTTAATAATATATATATATGTCTTGTACCTTTATACACAAAAGCCATAATCTTAGATGTCGGCTCTTCTTCTGTGTGATGAGGAATGAAGTGTACGACACAACGTGCCTACTTTTTCTTAGTCTGTCAAGATATAAGTAAAGGACAGGAAGATATAGTATTACTAATAGGCATTATCTTTCTGTTTATAGCTGAGTTAGCTTTAGTTTCTTACATACAAAGCCATTCGAGTCATCGAGATCAGTAACGTCGTTTGATTGAGTGCCCTGACTGTATGTACTGCTACTAATAGTGCCATACAGAACCAGAGATATGTCCACGTCCAAGATATCGCGAAAATGTCCATAACAGTGTCATGTTCTAAAGCTTGTCTCTCAAATGGTAGCAGCAACCGAGCATCCTCAAGATTGAATCTTCGTCGCCTTATACTTGCATTATTGGCAGTTCTTTCTACACAGACGAGAAACCTTTTACAATGGCACATAGTATAATATATTCGCCAGTTTAGCTTAGGCAAAAGCAATAAGGGTGTCAGTGTTGCGATGATCCGAGACACCACTATAAGAAAGAATGAGAATTTATTGTTATAAATATACCGAAGCAGCCTGCTATATCTATATATACACTTAACTTTCAAGATTACTCATAATAATATAGGAACTATAGGTAAAGTGCAATATAATAATGTGGCATGTGTGTGTGGGTTAGAAATATGATACTATTGCTGTTTGTGTACCATAATAGTAAATTCCCATGTATGTAACTTGTGTGGAGTAAGCATTATTTGTTTTGTTGGGAAACTACTACCACTACACTCTAGTAGTACTTGGGTAATGTTCTCTGGTAAGTAGAATATAACTGGAGAAAAATAGAATCGCTCATCGTGTGTTGTTATCTTTAGTTTCAGTCGTTTCACTTGTTTTTGCTGATCTAGTGCTGCTGGCAGGTTAGATGACTGGATTTGATTCACATTCGTTGCTTGACAGATGAGATTTTCTCAAACAAGAACAAAACAGCCCATCATTCATACTCATTGCATGAAATATATCAATAGGACGAAGAGACAGAAATTGATGTCGCTCTTAAGAGGATGATGACGTGCAAGCAGCTTTTCTGGTGTAGAAAAGTCAACATAGTAGAAAGATACCACAGTGCTTTGTATTACTTTCTATAGGTACTGTATATAATAATAATGCTTATATTATTCTTGCTTGTGTGTTTACTTTCTATTTGCACTAAAAAGTAAACTTTATGCTTTGTGCTACACTAGGTACATCTGCAAGAACATTTGGTATGTACATTTACCGTGTCTTTCTCGAAGCGAATATTTATCTTGAGCTTGTTTTTACACCATGTGTACCTAGCAATCGTTTTTTCCGCCATGAATAGAAAATATCTAGCTATTGAATTGATGTTGATATTGGCTATTGGCATTGGGAATTCATCCTTTTCTGTGCTGGAAGGCAATTGGATTGCAAGTGATGATATTAATATTACAGGGAATACTGATAAAATACTTTGAGGAAGAATAGAGATGTTTTGATGCTGCAATGTGTAAATAGGGAGTTTTAAAAGAGATTGTGACTCCAAGGCAAGGCAAATAGTAGTTACGTATATATATATATACATACAATAAACCATTTGTATAAAGGTCCAATCAAGTAGCGGAGAAAACAGAGCCACTGCGTTGTCAAATATGACACGGTGACAATAATTGTGTCGTTCGGTGTTGGCAGTATAACTACTCTGATTTTATGTGTTTAAAAACATGCATTGTCATTTTTTGAAACATTACATTATTTGTCTTCGAATTCAAAAGTTGATGGGTTTTAATTTCAAATGAAATTAAAATTAACGTAGCAGTGTTTAGAATGCATTGAGTATTTAAGGCTGCATTTACATAGTAGTTACATTAAGAGGTCAAAGGTCATGAAGGGGTTGACCGATTGACCCCATCTTCGAACTTAGTCTCACATGGGTCCTCACTAGTATGTGTACTTTGGTCCAAATATCTGAAAGCGTTCTCAAGTTATCGTGTTGACGGACAGACAGACGGACAGTTTTGATCTTTCTATACAAATAAAGTAGCTTCGCTTCCCTCCGCTATCTAATAAACAGTAGTTGCCACATAGAGCTCTCTTATAAATGCCTTACAATGCATACAAAGAGTGCTATCTTGTGTACACTTATCTTTAGTGCAGTAACAGTCAGCATATTTTATTGTGCACTCATTTAATGCTTTGCTTTTCCTTTTATATTGTCTACAACTATTCTATGGGATGTTTTTATGTTGTGCTCCATGAAATATTACAACTTTCCATCTCTTTTACCAAGTTCGTATAGTAAATGGCTACCTACTGTATTAGTTGGCACAGGCTATTACACTTCTGCACCATGGCTGTCTGTGTGTAGGCTGTAAACTTATATATTATGTACAGCACATTCCTTTTCATGATGATGATACCTAGATACATCTACTAACACAGAACACCACAGATTCATGAATAACCGAGAAAAGAGTTAACAGACTAGTTGGCTAGATCGTCAGTGAATGGATTGTGCGTTGTGGTGTGGAGAAAACATATGGAACCAGGAATATTATTCATTTTTAAAAGAAACCTGACAGGTTGAGCAAAGAGAGCTATAGAAATTCAGATTTACAAAATAATACATAATCTATAAGCGGGGCTCGTGCTCGTGAACTTCCTTCTTGCTACTAAACCACAGCACAGTTATATTATGAGTAATGTTGGTGTTCAAAAATATCCTTACACGAAATACATAACGAATCATCATCATAAATAAGCACAAGCATCATGGCATACCTACCATAGCAATTTAGCCTAACAATATAGTTCCGGGGTGAAAGTACATGATATAGCACAAGTAAAGTAGTAATAGAGCAAAATGGCCTAAAATTTCATTGTGGGAGTATATAGACGTATTTTTCCCTTGTTAGGTAGACAGAATAGTAGCGGTAGTAGTAGTGGGAAAATAGCATTAAAAAGAAATAGTATAAAGGTGATGATGTGTTATCCGAAGGCTATACATCACTCTCAAGTTCAAGGAAAAAGAAAAAATTCTGCTTTTAGTACTGTGCCAGTAGTAGCAAAAGGAATACCGTATAAAACCTAAGGACAGAAGATGGTTTAAGTATAATATCTACTTAAAAGTATTATTATTGTACTTCCACTTGAGCATGCATCTCCCTGTCATGTCTACCCTCCATGGCTTCATTTTATAGTAACACTGTTATTATTGTGATCTCAGTTTATACGACTAGAACTTGTATTATTATCCGTGCAGTGCATGAAAACAAGTTCGTCCTTTCGTGTGTAGTGTATGTCTTTTCTCTGACAAGACAGCGGGAGACTCTACCTCCAGAAGAAGACCCTGGCTTTAACTCTTTCATCCATCAAACCCTTTACATCATTTTTCATGAGTTAGAGACACACTCACAGACTCACATAGAACTCGCGGATATTTTATATGGGTATCTTTACAGTGCACATTCTATGAACAATATAAAAAGAAACTCTCCAGAAGAATACTTTACTACAGTATGATGGTTCCTTTTGCTTTTTACTATAATTCACGAATTTGTGCATGCAGTAACTTTCTATGTGATGAATATGATACGTACACCACTGTATGTATATTTAGGTATTTATTATAGAGTGCACGTTCGTGCATATAATTCTTGTGATAAGATACAATTTTTGCTCACACGAGGAAATACTACTAAATAAGAGAGACCTCGTATGGGTCTGTGTAGTTTGAAGAAAGAATTCTATATAGTTTCATAGCACAATGTCATGAAAACCTTAATTTACTGAAATTCTGTGTTATGTTGTGAAAGAGCTGAGCTGGGTGGTTTTAGTAGATTGCCAAAAGTGTATCTTAGGATTACATTGTCAATAATACAATCCGGGATTACATTTTTTTGGGTTAATAATCTTTTTATTGGAGAGATTGCCAAGTGGCAAAGGAAATGTATTATAACAATAAGGAATCAAATGAAAATAATATAAAAGCAATGACGCATGTGTTTTAGGTAGACTTACTTACTCTTTTTGTATGTATTGTATCGTATGATCCATATAATATAGTTTCTGCATTGCGTGTTTGAGTAATAATTGATGACACTTCCTGGAGCTGAGTTTTTGAAGTTTTTGGACGTTCTTCTTCCACAAACAAGTCAAAGTTGTCACTAAGCCCTACTAAAATACATGGCACGGAGTGGAAATTCAAAAGTTTTACTTGTGATCATGACACAAGAAGGAAAAAGTTTAAACGAGACGTTATTGTTTTGCGGGCAGAGTTAAGGAACTAAGTAAACTTACTGGTATATATAATGTCTATGTGGTGACTTTTGGAGAAAATAATATTTTCCAGCTTTGTACTTCCATTTGATTGCGAGCTTATCATTTTATTTCGTTGCGTCTTAGATCAAAGACAATACCAAAAACAAATACCAAAAGCAAACTTGGGCCAAATATTCCACATATATTTTATTTTGAAGGAAATACCAAATTTTAATAAGCTATACAACATAATTTTTTGTAGCTTCTCTGTGACAACTCCAAAAAGGAAGCGTTTTGTAAATTGCATTACTTTTCCTATTGCATACAAACTACGAATAATACAAATACACAGTAGTGTAAAAAAGTTTACAATGTTGTAGGTTTAGCATTGAAGGAAGTAAAGGAAATTAAATTTTGTTGCTTACTATGTAAGAGAATGGCAGGTACTTTGGATGGAAATCCGTTTGAAAATCTGTATTATTTGATAAAAGCGAAACTCTGTCATAGACATAAAGTGGATATGAGATGAAAATAGTAAGTGTACATTTTCCATGTACCGTATCAACTTAGACAGTACTTGTACATACAAATGCGAAGCAGCAGTGAAAGGAGCACTAAAGAAAGTCTTCAAAATGCATATGAGCTAAATTCAACGATTCGGAGAGAGACTCTGCACTTTACATGAAACTCCATGGGGCTGAAAAACGAATGTGAGGAAAAAAGTTATACTGGATGAGAGTTGTACGTGTAGCATGAGCTTTTGAGTATACTTATAGCGGTTGGTGGTTGCCCTGGTTGCACATCGCAGTATCCCTTCCACAACAGTCCTTTCTTCGAGTAGTAGTGTGCAAAAAAATGGAATCTGGAGCGTGCCTTGCCGTCAGCTATTTTCCAGAGGTATATTGTACGTTAACAGCTACACGGAAAAGGTGGTGTGGAAAGCCTTTCAGTTTGATGGGTTACGCCCGGACCTTGAGAGTTCTTGATATTACCGGTGAAGTGAAATTGAATCTTGTTGATTTGATTGGCAAAATGGCGGAAGATCACCTTCTTTATTTCAAATCACATCCGCATATCCCAAAGATTAAGATATCGATTCCACCTTCGGAGAAGCTGACAAAAATTCTTTATTACAGTATTCTGTGCAAACCTCATATACAGATACATGCCTTGTGCCTTCATATAAATTATTACAGAAGAATCAACCAGTATTCCTTGAATTTAACACATTATGTAACCGTTTTTATTTGATGAAGCATTTCAGTATTAGTCTTTTAGATTTGTTGGTTGTACCTTGGTTGTACCCTGGAAAAATAATGTTAGCATAAATGTAACATGTTATCTGCTTCTACTATTAATTTTAATGAATTCCATTTCAGATTTTATAAAGTATCGTATATAAAGTGTGAATGATGGTTTTGTGGCCCTGGTGACTTTGGGGGTTGGGTTAGGCACATAAATCTGTTCTGATGGCCCATGTCTCTATTAATTATTTTCAACAGCAAAATTACATTAAAGCTAGGAACGTGTAATCTCCTGTTAGGATTAGAGCTACTATTATTCTTCTACTTCAACTCCGGCAATAAAATCCATTTCCCCGTTTAGTGCTACAAAGTTCGGACAATTTACATTTACATTCCAGTGAGCTCTTCTCGTATCAGTTTAAGTAGGTACCATCTTCATCTCTTGGAGCGTTATACGTTAAAGTGCGTTTAGAATGCACTCAGGAAACTGTATTCTATTTGCATAAATAAATACCTAAAAGACAGACCAGTCGTTTTATAGAAGACTAAAATGTATCTTTAGGTATAATGAGCCTCTTCACTCAAACGGAATGCCAGAGCATAGCAGAAAGTACTTAACTACTTAATTCAGCTTTGTCTAAGTCTTTCAGCAAATAATGAAACCATTATTATTGTTAGGTCAGTCATTCAGACTCAACTCCCACTCTACTTGCAATTATTGTCGAGTTTTGTCTTTGCATTTACCTAATTCGTGTCAAATCTGCTATTTACACGAGAACTGCATTGCGTAGATACTATACACTACAATACACATGCAAGTAAAACACTCAATTTTCTTTCACACGTTTATATCATGTGCATAGTGGTCGTAGAGTTTTATGTGCTCTCTAAATTACGACATTCAATATTATATGGAAATTTTTACGACCAATAAATTGTAACAATGCACAGGAAAATTCCTTTTCCTTTTAGCCTGTAACAAGAGCACAATAGAACCTTTAGCATTTTTCAAGCAACAACGCAATACCGTGTCTTTGAATAAGGAAAATTATAGGTACAGGCCCTATGGGCTTGTTGTTGCTTTTGTATCGCTGTTTAAAATAGAAAGGATGCAATCAAGGCAATAAAAAATATCATGTAAAAAAGTGAAAACATTTCGAATGAATTTGATGTTTTCATGCAATCCCGACAAGTTCGTTACTCCTTGATATTTCAACAGTAAAGTTTACCTGTTGTAAACATTTGTACAATGTAGATTACACAGATTGCTCCACTTTCTGCTGGTTGTAATAATGTAAGTGTATACATGCTTTCTACGTATAATTTAGAACCTACACTTGTAAAATAGTATGTCGATGACTTTAGCACTTTTTAGGAGCGTTAGACACATAGTACACAGATTGTATCCAACGACAATCTTTATTCCACATCTTGAATGACTACAGTAACTAGTGAGATCACAATCGAAATTAAATTTATCGCATTGATATATTCTCGCTAACTTTTTCCACAAAGAAATCATCGAGGACCGTTTGGTGGAATTCATTCATTCATTCAGAAAGTTGAGCTTAGGCCTGAGTACATTCATTCTTACTTTTCCCTTGGCATTTCCCACAAAATTTTATTCCTCACGTTTATCCTCATGCCTTGTACACAGTTCAAAGCACAATTTCCCCAACTTTCGTTGAAAAGATTGGAATAGCGCTGAATACTCTACAGTATTGTAGTACGAGGAGTCTTGGAGCAAGTCGGGTAGGTTAGGTAGGAAGTTTTGTGCTTGCATTACAACTTATCATTTGCTTGCGTTGTTGTTAGCCTGTATGTCAAGTATGTAAACTATGAAAAGCGGTTGGTTGGTTAGGAATAACACTATTATACATCCACCGCACCAGACCCACTCAAGTTCAATGCATTGTGCCATTCCACAACTGCGACAGTGAAAGAGGATGCCAATTTCACAAAAGCTGAAAAAAAGAGGAGCTAATACTGCTACAGTAAACAAATATGCATCCGCGTACTATCAAGAGGCTCATTATTCTTTCCGCCTTGAGAACCCACTCTCAGCCCACACAACTTTAACTAAAACACAGAATTCTGTACGGAAGTGGAATACGATATCAGCAACTCTCCTCGCAACTCTCAACAAATACTTGCTTTACCTTATTATTATTACGTACCATACTACAGAATCAGATACCTCTGAAAGTGACTGACTATATGGACTATGCATGAGTATATGGTAAATTCCTCGATGAATACTTACTTACTTATTGTTAGTTTAGATTTCACCACTACAGAAAAGCACAAAGTACACAAATGTGCTTCACAAGTAGACATTTCCAGTTTGCAATTCAAAGACCATTCTACATCAGAAATCTAACTTTACAATATCAAGTACATCCATAGTGATGTCGTAAGCCAAGTTGGGAAACTAACATTACGCTAATTACTTCATAGTTTCGAGTTTATAGTCGTTGTTGCAGTGCAGTTGTCCGTGTGCATGTATGTATTCCAGTATTTACATATGAGATAGTTTTACATAGTAAAATGCTTAGATTGCATTGCATTAAACTTACCTCGTTACTAAACAATACAATTTTATCGGCGACTGACATACTTTACAAATACTCCAGGCGCTACTTTTATTACCATTGCTCACTTGGGTATGTCTTCCGATTCAATTCATACGTATACTCTAGTGAAAGCTTATATACGTCTGCAAATAACAAAACTGCCACTGTGGAAAATTTAAGTAGATGGGCAAAATTACTGTAAGCACGTAGGTGTACCTTTATTTGGATATTATACAAATACACAGTACACTCTCTGCATATTTCGCATACAGCATTTATTTGTAAATAGTAAATACATACAGGAGAAAAGTAAATCTGCATAATTTTAAGTTGTATGTATAGTAGTTACTATTTTTATTACAGTCGACATTGCATCGTAAAAGGGACATTTTTATACTTATTTACATAAATATACCCGACGATAATCATTTCCCACGTATGCACATATGAAATTTCACTAAGCTTCACAAGCATTATGCAAAGATGCAAACAAAACTCGCTGGAGAAAAACTTGCACTTAAATTTGGAGAGGTAGCTCATACAGTTCGTTTCGACAAGGCGACAAGTGCACTACCACAACTTGAGTTTAATGGTGTAACTGTGTAACACGACACTGATTCACACAATGTCGGGAGGCAAATGTGAATCCGAAACTTTAGAAGACAACTCAACCAAGTTGATATCACTATACAGTTGTCAAGTGACACATTCACAAAACTACTATTAAACTCCTGGCAAACTCCAAGCGCAAGATATTCATTTCAAGCCATAGCTTTGCCATTACTTCTATGTGCTGCTAAAACTGCTCTGTTCAAGTAAGTCTCCCAAGTCCCAGTAATACTTTTACATTAAACATTGTATATAAAGTACATAGGTACACACTTCACTCCCACCTCTATAAAATGTAAATGCTCTGCACATATACTAATATTATATGTATATAAAAGGACAACATACATAAATACGCCGTAGAAATTATAGGTATAGTCATGGCATAGTAGGTCCATTCATCAAACACACAATGGAAGAGCATGGCAGACAATAATGTTAGCTCGCATAGCTGTGCTAGAGCTGCTATCAAATCTTCTATAATATTTTCAATCTCCGGCGGTGATGGACCTATCGGACAAAATTCTCTACAAGAGACTTTGTATCATTCAACGAGTAGTTTCCTTCACTCTGTCAGCTCACACTCCGTTAGTCTCTTCCTCTCCAATCTCTATCACTTGAGTGCACCCTCTATTCCATTTCCAAATTCTGTGGCATACATACAGCAATACTACTTACTAGACCGGAGAATATCCAATAATAATAGTAGGCATGCCATGTACAAACCTTTTCAGTACCAGCAACAAAATGCTTCTCTCACATACTGGCTACACGTCGCAGTATATCAAGAGACACAAGGAAAAGCAAGAGAAAGCATATTTCAAGTTACCATTCGATGTCATTTCCCTAAACTAGCACTCAACTCTCCATTCTTATATATTACTCCCACTCCTCTACTACAGATAGCTAGAGCAGCTTTAAATGCTATACTATACAGTATATATAATGCTACTTTGGTATTTAATGCAAGTATTATAGTATATGTGTGAAAGATAT
The DNA here is from genome assembly GCA_019776165.1 of Pogonognathellus flavescens. Classification (NCBI taxonomy): domain Eukaryota; kingdom Metazoa; phylum Arthropoda; class Collembola; order Entomobryomorpha; family Tomoceridae; genus Pogonognathellus; species Pogonognathellus flavescens. The sequence goes on from JABASD010000397.1 coordinate 50,795, forward strand.
ATTACTATGTGATGCGAAATGTGATTTAGCTATGTTTTGTGGTAGTATATCACTTTCAGTTCGTATTCTTGTAAGTCTTGCTTGTAAGTTAAGTGAATACGAGTCATTGATTCTTTAGTGAATAAAATGCCTAGATAGGTGTATTATTATAATGGGTCTACTATGTGCATTATAAGTTAATAGCTGAGTGGAATTACATTATATTGTATTTTGCCTTGATTTAATCGCATTACTACTGGCTTCTTCTAATGTTATTGTAGAATATTACTTGTATCAACAGCAATGATTCACCACAACTGAGATGCCCGAATCAATAATAGTGTACTATAGATTGGTTGTGCATGTAGGTATTGTGTTCGTAATCTACTGGTAGCTTTTTCTATAGTGTTTGACTTTGTATCAATAGCGAAATGCAGAGAAGAAAGGAATTGCTGCTGAAAACTGATTTCTTGTAGTATAGTCAGTTCAATTCGTGAGTTCAGTTATCAACATAACAGCAAAACAGAACAAAACTCGTCGGACGTCCATCGAGAGCCAAACTGAACAAAAGAGGGCAAGGAAACCCAGCTAGGAACATTCAGCAGCACCATCACCACCCATCAACTCCAAGTCTAAATGTACAAGTTGGGAAAGCAAAGAAAATCAAAAGCAAACGTTCTTTGATGCTACCTATTGTGCAGAACATACACAATATACTCGCTTTATATACATAAGTGTAATGTAATGGCCAATATTGTTATCTTATGGCCATAACCCAAGTAATGTTATTATTATGAAATACTACACAGTTGCTCCTGTATATTTATCTATACGTACCTGAATAATATCTACAGAATTGACTTTTACTTTGGAATGTGCGGCCTGCTGCGGGATGTAAAAGGGAAGCTAAACTAGTGTTGTATTTGTATCAACTTTTCAACAATGGCAATTTTACTTTTGCAATTGAGTTAATAATATTACATATAATGTGCCAGCTAGAGCTAATGCTGGAAATGTTACTACTGATATTAAATATCATAAGTTTAAGTTTTACTGTGTCATGAGCGTAAGTGGAGTTTTTTTGTTATATGTAATCGCGTTGTCACAGGGTGTAGGTATAATAACTGCCAAAGTTCACTAGAGAAATTACTATTTCTCGACTGTTGTTTGTTCTTGAGTAGCCCCATTACAGCGAGGACACGACAGTTTCGAGTAGCAGTCAGAGATTATTAAGCTAAATTATAGCAAGGTGAAGCAAAGCTGTATTTATATTCGCTGAAGCACAGAGGACACAGAAACAACGCAGATTGCAATGGCAATGTGGCTCAAGGTACAATACCAGTCTTGTCCTATGTATTCCCTAAGCCATTTCTCAAAAAGAAACTTACCTATACCTCAGTCAAGCAGATGTGTGTTTTTGCTTTCAAAGTACTTTTTACTATTCTGAATGCAATATTATATTATCTGCGCTGTTTCTACGGGGGGAAAATCTGGGTGAAGTTAGTAAGGTATATTGGTATTTATAGTGACACGGCAGCAATTGGTGATTCTTGTGACATCGATATACCTCACCCGATCTTTGTACATTTAAAGGTATCAATGGATGAAAATGGATCTTCTCTCGCGGAGTTTTCTGATTTCGCGTCTCTCTCCCGCACACCATCCCCGTTCTCATTTTCTTTTGCATTTGCGATTTATTCATTTTATCGCATGCGACAGGATTTTAAATCATTTTCCTTTCTTGAATGTAGACTGCATTGATATTGATATTCGGGAGTGACATCGAGACAGGAGAGTGAGGGACTCAATTCACTTTATTACTTTACTTTATATACAACCAGGAAAATGGAACGACAGATTTCCTTTCTTTGTACTATAAAGAAACATGACTGGATTTCGGGAAATTGTGAAATGAAACAAATGCTTGTCGACACAAAGGAAATAAAATATTTAACTTACACCCTCAGGTAGCAAGTCCCACAGTTTTTCACACTCGTGAGTTCATGAATGCAATGTTCTTAATAAAGATATACATTTATACATCTATGTTAAAGGTCTCAGGCATAGACCTACAGCAGAGGCGGTTACAAACTACATACACCCACGTCACATCTTTACTTAATGTTTCACATTGTGCGGATTTCTCTTTTATCCTGCCCAAGGTATACACACACAAGCAGAGTGGAGTGTTTTGTTGTGGGATGGTGAAAACAGACTTTTCTTTTCTATTTCGGCAAAACTTTACACAATGGTAATAGTATTGTAGCATTCCACTGTATTTTTTGTATAAATTCACACACAGCGTTTTCCTATCCACTTCAATGTCATCTCAAAGCGACCTGGTGCATTCTCGACCATTCATCTCTCTCTTGCTGTGTACAGTTTTGCGGTTGCCGGTTGCAGTTGGAGATATGGCGTGTGTACTGTGCCTTGTCATGACCATGTACACTTTGGACAGAGACGGATAGTGAGTACCAGCAGAAGATACACAAGTATTTACCATCCTAATCTATTTCACTTATTTATAATGTCCTTAAGGAATGCCATAGTAAATCTACTTTTGTATAGGCACATAATGTTATGCAACATAATATCTCAAAGGATATACCGACGTACATTTACAAAATAAATATAACACAGGTATATCCTGTATACTACTATAACTTAATATAAATGGAAGCTGATAGGGTTCGTTTGGTAGGCTAAATGTAAACATCTCCTTTAGCTCTTTTATTGTCACCACCATTACCACTACCTCCTAATCGTCAATAAAAGCTACATTCCAGCCACTTGAATCAGTAAACCTAAAAATGAGCAAGGCAAACAATACCTATTGTACTACCATTCTACTAAAACCAAATGAAATGCTGAACTCAAGCTGTGTGCCAGACCATACCATCACATTTGCAATGGCAATTGTTATACAGCCACACCCTCGAAAGACAAACGTTGCTGAGAGAAACTGAAACTACACGCACAAAACAAAGTCAGTCACAATTTCACAAAGTATCTGCATTTGGCATATGAAAATGTACATGTAGTAGCAACATCAAACGTCTCTGCCATTACTACGTAGGAGTACGGTTGATCAAATTCACTCGTCTGGTAAATATCTTGATAACAATACACATGGCACATACACTCGTCTAACAAAAATTAGCACGACTGTATTAATCCCGTATGTATACAAATATACTAATAATAGAAATTCTATAGAATCATCATAATCAAACTTACGTACTGCAGATAATTACAAACATGACATTAATTTGAATGGTTCACAGGCAGGAGTGCTCTCGTAGCTCTAAATATAAAAGACTCGTATTATTAATCTCTCTCGGATGAAAGAAGAGTTTAGTTTCATAATTATTCTTCTCATACATACAAATATAGTTACGGTTCACAAAAACCACTTTTGGTTTAGGTATCTATCTAGGTTTAGTTTTTCCTTTCACAAAGAGTTCTTCGTAACGCTGACAAATCTACGAAGCATGGATAATATGTATGCAAATGATTCTGGAAAACAAAATGATTTTATATCCTCCTCCTCCTCCTCCACTATAACGTATTAGAGTGGTACATGTTGGAAATGTATAATAAGGAAAAGCGGTTTGCGTGGTGGAGGTTCATTTCATTTCTAGGTTTGGATAAACACTGCCACTGCCACTATTCTGTACCTGGAGACTGTGCTGGAATTTCTCTCAGGGTTAACTTGGAGTGGAGTACTTTTCTGAACTTGTGACAGTGTGTGAAATGAAAGCGAGAGAAAAAGACAAAGACAAAACCTTCTGAGATGGGAAATCAAGGAGAGTGGTGTAGTAACAAGAGAACAGTCATAATGAATAGAACAGTTATCTCAAAGTGGAAGCTTCAAGATCTTTCCTTGTTCTTATATTCGCAAGCACTCCTAGTTTTGCTACAATGTACTATATAAATAGATTTCGTTTGGCCTAATACATATTGCTATTTACTCTTTGGGTAGCTCAGAAGCTCCTAGTTCTCTTAGGAATCCAATATCTAAAAATCTGCTAGCCAAATGGCAAGAGCAAGTTTATACAGCAATCGTACTACAACCACTCATTCCAGCTAAAGACATTATCTATGTAAGCGTGTGTGCATTTGTAGAATGAAAATTTTTAACTCGGTCGTATTCCTTGTATACGAAACGATTGTGGCAAAACAACCAAAACTGAGCTGAGCACTCTCAGAGCCGTTGCAGCAATATGCCATGGCATTCCATAGTAAACTCTAACACTTCAGTCTCTGCCAGAATGAAGTTGCAATTAGTGAATTGAATTCTTTCAGTCGAAATGTTTCTTTCCACCAAAACCAGTAGACACTATAGACTCTACCACACCGAACCACTACCCATGGCATTTTTTTCACTCTTTCTCTCTCACGCTTTGTGTCTTTTAGCAGTACTGGTACTAATGTAAGGACTATACTAGTCTATCACGTAAAGTGAAATTGGTTTGCTTGAAACTCAAGTGGGAAAACAAACTTAGCATGGAAAGGTGTACCTATGAATGTTGTTTTACCATTCATGCTGTAAAAGTATTTAGTCTTATCAATTCAACTATAGGGATGTACATGTATATAATTATATTCATTTTATATATATAAAGCAGGATGAGTCATGTATGCATATATATGAGATACTATATCTATAATATATAGGTAATTATATATACAGATAATATATTGCTTTTGCTCGTAACATCAGTGGATTTCTCAATAAGTAGGTATACCTTCTGCACTAATAGGCATTTTTTGCAAGTATAAAGGATGAAAGTCATTACGTATTGTTGTAAAAGCATTCATACCCATCCATCTGAGTATTTTCGGTGTGTCCGACCGATCGTGAGTGGAAGTCACTACGTGTTAGTTCTATTAAAATGATGTAACTCTTCGCTTTTCTATTTTCTTTTCGTTCGCCGTCCTGTGTTTTTGTAGCTAGAGTGGAAAAAAATAATCGGGGGAAGAGAGCATGTGAAAAAGCAGATTTCAAATTATCAGAGTAGAACGGTGATGTATAAGGCCGCATGTCATGTCATGTTAACAGACAGAAAGAGATGAGATGTGCATAAGTGAAAGAAAGCAGAGACGAGAGAAAAAATAGAGTATAGAATCGACTACAGTAGAGAGAGAGGAGAAGACTACCACAAGAAGACATTGAAAAAGTGAAGGCGAGAGATGGAGAGGGACGCAGAGGAAAGTGCAGAGTGGTGTGTGTTGAAACGCTGAAAGACATGTAAGAATGGAATAAAATAAAAATTCAATTCTCAGTCTTCTGGCTGAGTGCACAGGAGATAGTCAACAACACTGCGGCCTGACTGGTCTACATGAATGAGTGTGGCCGGGTACTTTGGTTTGAGTGTGATATGATATGTATGATAAATGGCCATGTGGGCTTTCTGGCTACGACCACTCTTCTTAGTTCTCCTCTGGTGTAGCCTGATTGTATTCTGTTGTGGATGGTTGTAATATTGTAGTAGTAGTAGAAGCCCTGTGTTAACTTCAGCCTAGGTTGTCCGTGCTTTCGTTGTCCGTGTCTGGGTTTGCTCCTAGTACTTACTTCTGTGTCTTTTGGGACTGTTGGGATTGGGACAGGAAACTGAGACTCCAAGCTTTCCTTTTCAAATTCTACAAAGACGAATAAAAGTTCTGTGTACAGTATGAGTCATGAATAGTCCTATAGAGAAGTTTTTCATTTGCAACTTTTCTTTTCGGGTATAAATGCATACCTAGTATAAATATAGTTTATACAATGAGATATGGCCATTTAGAAGTGCGTATAGTTCCTCGTAGATGCTGTGTATGAAAGGGATGCTAAAGACGACGACAGCAAGAGCCAAAGTCCAGAAACCCCTAGTGAAATAGAAAATGTTTCATGTTCGTGTCAACCATTTGGCACGGAGCACTGCGGCTAAAATGCAGATGGAACTAATTTTATTTCCAAAATCTCGATTTCTCACATCGTTAAACCTCAATCGTTACAACAAGAAGTTCCATCCTTCAAGAGTAATGGAATAGAGGCAGTTTGGTACAATTTAATTTTCATATATATGTAGTATGATTAGTTTTTTACATTTTATAATATCATAGTAGCATATAGTACACTAGTATAGAATAGTATGTATTATGTTTTATTTACAATAGTACAATACAGATGTACTGTAATATAATTTATGTATTTACATTATGTAGTTCACGATGTAATGTTCAATGTGAGGTTAGTCAAGTAGTACACAGTACATACGACTTTACTTTGCAAATCTTTCATAAGATTTTCCTTTTCGCTCTGTCTCTTCTAAAAACAGTTTTCATAACATACCTACTATATAGCTGATGAATTATAGTCTCACATATAGTGTATCATACTATATTGAAAATCCCCTATGAAATTATTCACAATTTTTACGTATGATACAATACAATATACAATACATGTACATAATATTTATGCTATACATTAACTAACTATACATACACGGTATAATAAACAGATTTGTAATATAATAGTCTTCCAGTGATTTGAGCTACAGTCATTTAGTACTGATGATGATGAGTATTATAAACATGGCTAGTCAAAAGGACGACATTTATAATCAACTATATAGATATTAAAAGATATACGAGTACATACCTATACAAATACATGTACAAATACACATAAAATTTTATTACAAATATAAATTGCTAGATAAGAAACTCACGGACAAAAAAACAGGAGTAATTTGCATTCAGTTTACTTTAGTCTAGAAATAGAATATCCATATACTTAATGTTAATACTTTATAACTGTATTGCATGTTTCTACTTTACGATCCATAAATATAAGAAATAAATAATTCATGCAATAATCCAGACGTTGTATACAATTCCTTAGTTAGTACTGTTGTTGTGTGTGATTACTAAGTGTGTTAGCAGTTACTGTGCTGTATAGATTTTACAATTGCAGAGTTATTCGTATAGGTCATATGAATCATGACACTATTAATATTAATTATTCCCTTGACTGTGTTCTGTACGTATACGTACATATCTCCGTCTCATAAAATATTAAGTTCCTATAAGTCCATTAGATAAATCACCACTATATACATATAGCCCTACAAGTCGGTACTATATGACACTTTACAACTATCATCTTATTATTGCATTTATAGAATATGTATTATGCATCATAGTACTTAACTTTAACATCATTTCTCACACGTATGTTATGTCTTCCATGGAGTAGATTGAGTAGAATTTCCTTTTGCCATGCAAGAAGTAGTAGTAAGACAAGAGGGCAAAGAGGACATGTTAAGGTTACATTGACTAGGTATGTCCATGTATAATGTACTATAATACAGATAGATGTACAAAGTGTGTTAGTATAATATTTTACAGTAGTACATCTTTAAAATTACACCAGAGCATAGTTTCCACTAATATCAAAGTAGTACACTCAGCATAGTGGTAGTGGAATAGGAAATAGTACAGAATTACAGTACAAGTACAGATACTAAAAGAACAAGTTTGTAATACAAACTATCTTAGGTATATAGAGTAAGTAGAAGTGCAGTAACGAGTTTTAGTAGTTTCTCTACCCGAAGAAGAGAGAGAGACAGAGAAAGAGAGAGAGTAATGGATTAATTATATAAGTACTGACAAAGAGAGAGAGAGAGAGAAAGGGGAAAAGCCACCAACCACTGGGCACCCAACCAACAAAATCCTTTTATCCTTCCGTACAGCACCATCACACGGACTCTCTCTCTCTTGTCTTAATGTCATCATCATCTTCATGGCTTACAATCAACCTTAACTTGTTAACAACCCGCGTTAAACTTAAGAGACAATGCATTTTACTGTAATAGTTCCCGTGAAACATACATAATTCAAGTCAGATGCAGCACAAAACAGACGCGACCACACAGGAGTAGCAGTAGTGTGAGATTAGAAGAAGAATACACACATACGCAACACACAAACATTACATGGAAAAGGCCTACCTAAGGATTTAAGGATGTCTGCAATATGGTTGGTCTAAATCAGACAGGAAACAGTAAGAAGAGCATAGAGAAATGAAATCTCTCACGGGATTATATGATGTTTATAAATTATAAATTATAATTATAGTAACAGCAGGAAATTTCACAATGTACACTTATGTGGTAAAGTGCTTATTGCAATTGTGGGTGGTACAACATAATTTAATTGTATTATACATGATGATAATAATTTACTGTGTTTTGCTTTTACTACTATACTATACTACATACATAAGTTATTGCAATAAAAAGTTCAGTTATACATGGAAAATATTTATCTACGTGTAAAACACGGCTGTAGGTTAGTTTTAGGTATGATTACAGAAACGGCAGAAGTCTATAGGGACGACACAGATTTCGTGATGATTTTTAACGTTTAACCTCATTTTATAGTAGGGGTACCTATACTGTATTACGCTTTTGTTTTTATTACTGTGATTACTGTAGATACAATTGCAGTTTTCATTACTTATCACTTATAATTATGTATAATAGGAATGTTGTGTGGGAAAGTAGAATAGAAAACAGGCCGGCATACCGAATAAAGTCTTTTGCCGCATTATTGCTAGAATTTTGTTCGTTCATACATTTAGGTCATTTAAGCTCAAAAAATAAAGATTTTTAATCACACTAGAAAACTAAGGTTCTTATTAGAGCTTATATACTTAATAATGATGATTAATATTTCCTTTAATTAAACTGTAACTTTATTACTATGATTATTACACTATGTACTATCTATCTTATCTTTACGTATTCATTAAGTATGTATGTACATGTTGTGAGCAAAGAAAGTGTCTAAACTCCTACGCGATGTTTTCTTCTCCTCCGCTATGTTTCTACATGCTGGTGTGGTGGTACTTGTCGCAATCGCTACGTAAATATTTGATATCCCATAGTAGTCTTTTGCAAAATTACTACTAAGAAATACATACTGCATACTTTTCTGTTTCTTTACATTACTGAGGTTCGTAAAATTTAACACAATGTATGTAGCGAGTAGTACAAATTCAGCAATAGTACTATTGGATAATAATGTCACTCGTCGGATCGTTTTTATTCGTTTATGGTTTCCCTAAGCGTACGCACGATATTACTTTTTGTCTCACATCACGCTTCTTAAGTGGATTCCTTTATTTCAGAAATGCATTCAAGAATGGCTTTCAGTTCAACTTTATGACTGAGTGAAAGCGAATTCTTATACGAAAGATGCAGCGTAAAAAGGAAGATTAGTATGTTTGGGGACTCTGAACTAAAGCTTTCTTTATGTATTTAGAGCGATAAGCGTAGTTTCCTTTCTCAGAACTCTGAACAGAGTAAATATTGTATGTAGAAGAACTTAGTTTAAAAACTACATTCAGGGGAGTACATTTATGGGATAGTATATAAGGAAAATAAAAGACAATGGGGATAAAGAACATGAGATACTTACGAAAATGAAAAAATTCGCTGGGGGAAGTGTCTTCAGTCGGACTGAATAAAGTACTCAGCTCCTAGAATCAAATACGCTTAGCGTTTTCTTCGGGAAATTTTATTTTTCGTATTGTAAAGATCCCTGCTTGTCATTCTAATTTTAGTCACATACTGTCAACAGCATCTGTCCCCTGTCTATACGGTTTTAAATTCAACAATTTCTGTTAACTTGTATATACGCTAAAAGAACTCACACAGATACACAGAAATCAAATACAACTGCGAAAGTTGCAACTTCACAAATCAAATGGAATAAAAAATTAAGTTCCGTGACTCTCTTTCATTATGTAAATGACACTACAGTAAAAACTGGAAATGCAATTAGGTACTTTTGTATTGCCATTGCTGCAAATGGGTAGGCTATCTTAGAATACAACTACTTGGAGAAAGGTCAATTCCCTTTACTACGTAAATAATTAATTTTCATTCGTAGCTAATCATCCTGAGGCAAGTTTACGTAGTTTAGTTTGAGTTGTTATTATTATTGCTAATTTAATTGCTACTATAATCCAATACTGTCACACGTTATAGTTTGGTTAATCTCTGAGGATGTGGGGTCATACGATAATTGAAAGGCGTCATCGAGCCATCATCATGCTTTATTTTTCACAAAGACAATATTAACTACCCTAAAATCACTTTTTAATACTACCTACTAATATATAGAACTTTAACATTAGTGTGATAGCATGATAGCAATTTAATGCGAACAAAAATGTATAATGTTCCTCCATTGCTTTAATTGCATGATATGACGTAATCAAAAAACAAATAGGTATCAATTTCCTGCGAAATTTCATATCACACTCTTCTAATTCACCTACACAGAAACAACGACGTAATAATAATGAGTAGGTAAACACAAACCTTCTTATAGATCGTCAACTTTCTATTTGGTATTTGGTATGTAACTAAAAACCTAGTTGAGTTCGGCAAGTCTACTAAAATTGATTGTGAATGGGTAAGTAAGTACCTACTAAAATTGCAGTGCATTTTAGGTGAAGTAGAAACGAGAGAAGGAAGTAAGAGGTAAAATCCTCTGGCTTATATAGTTTTGCAAGGTACACATTTATACTGACAACCATTAGTAACATGTGTGAGTTGGTAGATCTAGATCTGTAGAACCTGCACGTGGCACTCCACTTCTAATGTAAGTAAATAAACAGACATCCCGTTTTGTGCAGAACCCACACCATTTTACGTCCATTGTGTCTAGAATCTGGATCTGTGTAATATTTATTGTGTCCTGCCAGCGGAGTTCACAGTTTGGAGAATTTAATTTCATTTGAGTGTGTCTATACGCTGCATAATGTCATTGTTTAGTAATTAGGAAGGTGTGTTACGTGTAAACGTACATATATATACCACATACATGAGCTTTCCGTTTACCTTTCCCATGTGGAAATTGCAATAATGATGCTGTAATAAGTAAATTGAAATAAATTGGCTTGCCTTGACGAACCTTGTGTTTTGCAGCTAAACTGAATCACACACACTAATGCATAATATGGTACATAGTCTGTAGTTGTAGTTAGTTGTAGATTCGTAGCAGAGTAAATACGCAATTGGAGGTAGCAGCGGCAGAAGTTGTTGCAGCAGTTGCAGTAGAGTAGAGATTCTTCATTGTGTACTGAGTAGCAGCTATAATATAACGCAATAATGAAAGAGTTCACCTGATCCGACAAGAACAGGACGGACGCCTCAAGTCTGCCATGAAAAGTTTAACAACTACGAAAGATACAATTCGTAAAACTAATTTCGTGACGGCAAGAGACATGGTGAGAATGGCCCGTTTCCCTGTCAGAGTTTGTACACTGAAAATCGTATATATTAAAATGAGGAGCTCGACTATCGTGTATACATTCAGACAATGAGCACCGTAAATCCATAGCTGACAGTTTCCCAATACTGTTTCTGTGTCGTTCTGTAAGAAAACAGAACAGAGAATCATCACAATGACATTCCATGATTTTCACATTAGCCTAATACCATTGACTTGTCTACTCTACCACCTTACTCCGTTTCCAACTCCCTTCCTTTAACTATGTGCAATTATGAAACCACTCTCGTAAAGGACAACTAATTGTAAGTGCTAACTACAAGGTAGTACTACTACTCTGACGTTATTTCAGTATGTCACAGAAGTTCGGGCAGCTACACCTAAACGAACAAACTGAATTCATGCATTTTATATTGAATCTATCTATGTGGTGGTTTGTGTAAGTTATAAATTGCAGTGTAGGCGTCGTGGTAGTTTATTTAATGCATTCATCCTTCGACTCTCAGCAGGAGCCTACGTGTACCGCAATGTCTTCCAGTCGATTTTTTTCACCATTAGCCTAACACTAATAAATATCACAGAGAGAGACAGCTGTAATCGTGTGACTGCCATCATAAATTGCAAAATCTCAAAAGTATGAGTAATAGTCCAGATTTTAATTTGATACCAAAGGAAATCACTAAAGAATTTTGGCAATAGATGTAATAATGTCTGTGTCCTGCCATTTCGGATAATGTACGTATCTAATACGCAACCTTTCTCAACCTATGTGCAACGTTATGGGATGGAAATTCATATGCCTCAGCTTGCATTGTGCACATTATTGCTTGCACACATTTCAGTTTCAATAGCCCTCTGCAATAGTATTGGCTATATACGTGGTTATAGAACTTCCTTGCACACTGTTATATACACAAATTTGCAATAATGTGCAATATAAGGTAATATTTACCATTTATATAGGTAATATAAATATTATAATGTTGAAAGACCTTTGCAATTTATGTACGTACATCTGCTGCGTTCTGTTAATTTCGCTACAATTTCAGATTCGTATACAGATTGGCCTCATGTAGCATAAGCAATGTACTCATGCTTGAGAATAAATCGGAACGGATGAATGCATTCAGCTTACCACAAGGAATAAAGAATTGATTTATGGTTATGTTGGAATTGTAGTTATCTAATACTAACCCCGTGTTCGTTCCACACTCGAATGAATGCTTTAATGTATGTACACATATACAGTGCACAGACAGTACAGAGATATATACACAATGTAATAAGCAAAGAGATTTACATGAATTTCAATCTTAGGGAACATTTGCGAAACGAACATTGAAACATGTCATGCAGTCACATTACTCTGTATACTAACTGCATCACATGCCATTTCACCCTTTTGCTACTGCAATAACGATATAGAAGTAACTTTCTCCGGTTTGTATACATTATATTTTGTATATGTGCATCCATGTCAAATTATACAATCTATGAGTTATAAAGCTATCTGATTTGTATTGGGTAGGGACTACTACTCCACTTTCACGATGCGGAGGCGACCGTCATTCTCTATCTACAGAGAAGTACATATTTATCTACATTACTTCCTATAGATTGGTTTTCTATTCATTCTCCTGCATTCTCTACTGAATGTGAGACACATTCATGAATACAGTGCATCCATTCTGTATGTCATAATATTGTTACTTTTTGTCAGTCAGTTGCTATTGTAGTCGGGAATGGAAACTAGGGCATGATCTGAACACAAAGTAAACGACAATAGTCTCGTAATATTAAAAGTTGTTTTATTTTTTGACAATGACAATCTTCAATGCGTCTAGTCCATCACAAAATGAAAGCTTAGTAAAAATAAAAGGAAATTGCAAAAGAGAAAATATATATAACTAAGTAGTAACATAATATCTGTATTCATGAAAAAGTTTCTGCTGAAAAATATCTACCTAATTGTAAATATTAATTTGGCTATAGGTAAATTCTCCTGCATAGTAAAAGTTTTAATGAAACATAATATGCAGTAAAAATTTGATTTGCCTGAATCCGAAAATATTTTCCATTTACTGTTTCAGCGAAATTAGGCATGAGCTAAGACAGAAATTGATATCGAAGGACTTAATGTAAACAACTTCTACAAATTGTCTAAATCTGTCTTCTTCTAAAAATCTATCTCTACAAATTGTTTGAATCGTTCGATGTAGCTAAAAATGTGCTCGAATTTTCTACTAACTAATTTACTAATTTTGTAACTTTAGAAGATTAAGAAAATTAAATGCATACAAAAAATTATATTATAATATCTGTAGGTGAACGCTTGTAAAGGCTATACTGGTCAAACTAACTATGGGTAACTATAACCGTGTCAATGTACTCTAATGTCACTTAGGTAATCTCTGATGTGTTTCGTATGTTGATTTGATTACGTAACCATAAATTAGAGAGTCTTAAGTAATTTAATTAGACTAGGTAGTCATAGTTGATATACCTTCACCAACTGAAACTTGGTGACCACGTCTAATAAATATTAATTAGTGTTAGTGCATATTATAGGAAGGAACTTGGTACGAAATGACATTTCAAAGAGACTTACCTTTTTTGAGCCGATAACTAAAGCAATTGCCATCAACAGTTGACATACATAAGCGGCAAGGAATCCGAACCAAGTCCATAGCAGAGATATTCGGTCTGTTCATAAATAATTAGTTTAATTAGAAAGGCTACTAGAACTTCCGCTTGAAGGCTTGCCACGCTAATTGTCAGTTTGCGAGCGTAAGCATGTTCCGGGAAAATAACTTAATGGCAATTATAAGTTTTAATGAATGTATAGGAAGGACGATAAGGTTGCATTTTAGCCTTTTGACTTGGCACTTTATTCTGTGTGAGTTTCCAGCTCAGAGAGACGCTAAACAGCTGTAGCGTGGCACAGACACACAGAGAAGTAGTAAAGACCCGCAGTGTCAAAATCAACTGAAGTGAGAGAAAGTAAAAGGCGGCTGATGATGCATTCAATGACTATAACAAGTGTATAGACAAAATAGACATCTATTTTACTTTACAATGGCACTTCATGGCATTTACTGCTTTGGGCAATGAGTTCTCTATATTATAGAATACTAAACTTGCTTAGGGCCCATAGACTTAAGTTTCACAGCGGAAGCAAAATGGTTGTCATATTTTATGTGTAGTGCATTTAAGTGTAAACTACCATAAAGTTATCTCATATATTTAAATCAGTAACGGAGGCTTACCTTCTAGTTCTGATTCCGGAGGGCTATTGCTTATTCTTGCGTCGTTGGCGACGTAATAGAAGAATCGCATAATAACTAGGACGGATATGGTCTGAAATGCACACAAATAGGAAACTTTGATTCTTCATGGTACACTAAGTCATACTAAGTATTAATACAAGATTATATTATGTGGTACTAAACAAATATATACATAACTAATAGAACACAGTTCAAGTTACAATTACAATGTTAGTTTTATTACACAGGGCGGGTGTAACTAAATAATAAAAACAATTTAATGATATTTGTAAACACACAAGAGAGAGAAGAGAACGGTTATTGGAAGGAAATGAGACGAAATGATTCTTAAACTATGTGTTGTATAATACATGTATGGAGAATATAGGTATTACACGTATTAGCATGAGAAGGTTGGCAGGAGTTGCATTTGTGGTAGGGAAAGAGCAAAGAGGCGGCAGAGAGTTACTGGTAGATTGACTCAACTCAACTGAACCGATACGAACTGGAGGAGGAATGGATAAGTGCCAAAAATCCTCCGAAGGACAGAACACAATTGACCGATGCGGCCTTCGAAAACTTTTCTGCGAATAATGGGCAAGAATTCGGATTGAGACCGGAATCGGCATCCGCAGCCAGAATACTTATACAGTGTAGAGTAGAATGAAACAGTTTTGTCTGCAACATCAAAATTCTTGCTGGGTATTACATTATATGTTGGGAGGAGGATGGTTGTTCGCTTTCTCATTCTTTGTAATATTTTACTGCAGCTTTTTCAAATTAGCTCGAATCTTAGGAGCAGAACGCGTTTACTACCATTCAAACTTGTTTGCTTTTTCCATACATAAAAGTTACATAAATGCAAAAGTATAGCCTACAAGACTAAAGGGAAATTCTTGATTTGATGCAGTAAAAGGGAAAAACTTTCTTTTGCTAATGTAATGTAAAGTAATGGTTTGGGCTAAGCTATGTAAAAATTAATACATTAATCACGACCCATTTCTCTGGCGGATATAAAACAACTTATAACTCTTGTTCTCTCTTTCTCTCTCGATTCTCATTGGATTATCTCAGTCCTCTACCCTCTACTACATTTTTCATCAGATATTACCAGATTAATATTTATATCTGTCAGTTTTCTAAAATAAGTACCAAATACATACTGAACAAACGCACCACTTGTTTTTAAGGATACTACATAATATACCTATACCATTTTATTTATTCTAAAGTGCTACCATGCAGTTACCCGTTTTTTAGTATTTCAAGGATACGTATAGGCATAATAATCTAATCATACAAAATTATACCCATAGATAGTAAGTAAATACGTACAAATGATAATTGAATCTGCCAATCAACGAAAAAGCATTCCTTTTAGATACACATACAAATACAGACAGACTGAAAGCTCCGCTAAGCAATCAGTCTCACAGTCTCATCTCACCTTCCCTGTTATGCATTTCAATTTTCATTAGCATATTTAGTGAAAGTCTCTTCTCCCGAATTCTCTATTTTGTTTGCCTTCACACTTAATACTCACAAAGCTCTCATGATTAATGTCATTCTGTATACGTCAAATGAAAGTAATTAAGACCGAGCCTAGAGGCTAGAAGCGAACACACCTAATGAACAAAATTATGCACGATGATATGTTAATATTATACCTTGCCCAATATTTAAAGCAATGTAAATATCAGTACTATAATAGGTACATGAAGTTTCCAAAATTATTATGTGTACAACTTGGATTTTATCATCCACATTACGAATTTGCCATTTATCTCCAAGAGTTTGGTCTTTTATGCCAGGATTTAAATGTGCATATATCTACGGACTTCGTTGGACGTGATTTCGTAATACTAAATTGTGTTCAACATATCCGCGCGTGGTTACCGTCTGCCTTATTACTAAATGTAACTACTCATCCGTATGAAACGTTAATTTCACGTACTTTACTCTCCGCCTAGGGACAGTTGAACCATGGCAGTCAATAATGTTCTTTAATGTTCCCAGCATAGAAGGTTCAGGATTTCATCGCAAAAAGAAACTTTCCAACAAGGATCAACTTTACGAACATTTAATCCTGGAGGCTTTCATACATTATTGTACTGTACTAATATATGATCCTCACAAACATCTGTGGGTGCTTATGTAGACTTATTTACAGACTAGAGACTACAGAACAGACATGATGCAAGTACCTATATACATTATTACATTGTAGTAATACATAATATCATTATCATATACTACATCTACTGTACCTATAAGTATAA
Organism: Pogonognathellus flavescens; assembly: GCA_019776165.1. Taxonomy (NCBI): domain Eukaryota; kingdom Metazoa; phylum Arthropoda; class Collembola; order Entomobryomorpha; family Tomoceridae; genus Pogonognathellus; species Pogonognathellus flavescens. Next base: position 67,608 of record JABASD010000397.1, read on the forward strand.
TATTCGTCTTAAATTATGTGGAAGACGAAATTTAATATTATTTTTACAGCTTTGCAGTTTGCCTTGTGCTTCTATGCTTTATAACAGATAGTTGTATGATTTTGCAACTAAATATTGTGTGGAATGTAGAAAATTGAAAAAAACACTCGTCTGTCGGTTGTTTTGTCACACTCAACGATTTTGATGTTATTATCGTTGTTATCTGAAGTTGGTCACAAAAGGCTAGAAGTTCGACGAGCAAAAATTCCAGAAACTTTACTAATGGAGAAAATAACAAGACATTATGGGATTATGCAGTGCACTCAAGAGAAGACAGGCGAAGACGCCAAGGAAAGTCGTCTTGAGACTTTTCAAGTTAACGTGTCATTCATTCAAACCGAAAAGAGTTAGTGGAGAGGGCGAGACAAGAAGAGACAGGAGAGAAACAAGCCAAAACTCTTTGTAAAGATTTAAAATATGAATACAAAGGACTATATGACTATTCTATCCATTAAAAAGTTCTGTGATGACTTCAATATATATAAGCTATATACGCCCATGTATAAATTCCTCTGTGAGACAAAGTTCTCTCTGTAGCAATCCATTCGAATTCCATTAGGTATATAATTATAGATAGTAGATGCGCTTGAATTTTACGTTTAATTCGCAATATTGGCGTAGGTGGGTGTAAAATAGTGCGCTCACATGTTACAAACTCCATTCCATGCGCTACAGCTACCTGTAAATTAATGTTGAAGTTTTTTGGCCAACATAATGGGAATTGGGGGCTGTGAGGAATGGAATTCAATTGAAAAGGCTTTATAACTCGTCGCTGGAGAAAGTTAAGTAAAATAAATTTATACGAGGTTTTAAATTCCGCAAAGGGCGGTCACACAGTAGTCAACCACAACCTCGTAAAACTCTTCTGTTCTATGTAGTGAAGCGTAACGGAGTTACTCTTTGTCCAGGAAAGTAGCGATTAGATATTCCTTGGAAGAGACAGTAAAACTAAAAGTGAAATACTCTAAGATGGAACTAATGAAGCTAAAGAGGTTCAGCGAGCAGTTCGTTACTCGGCTCGAGTTGACTTGACAAGTCTCATGTATGTATAATACATATATTAACTACACCGGAGCCGTATAATGCACTGAAGCCATATAATAAAACCTTGGCACGGATAATGCAACGGTAATGGAGAAAACGCCGATGGAATACTTAAAGTGAAAAAAGGGTTGATTCTTGTTGGGAGAAAGTAAATGTGAAATGGTTATAAGAAGAAAGATCGGCTCTGGGTTTTGAAAAGCGAGGGAATCTCAGACACAGCAAAATGAGAACAGAAATGAAGAGAGAACGGGGACAGACGGGAATCAGAGAAATTCAACTTGACATGATTCTAGTCGTGCACATTTTGTACACAGTCCACATATATAAGAATCGAGGCATGAGAAAGAAGAGTTTCTTTGAGTTGTGTTTGGCTTAGACGAGTTGTCTTGACTTGTCAGACTGAACTCGAGTGTAGTGAGACTTTTATCAAATAGCTTAGCTCCACAGCGGATCAATTCTTTCCATTCGTTATTCGTCATTGTATATATCTTTGTTATATGTACAGCTGTAGGGTTCTATTGTATATGTAGTATTTTCCGGTTTATTTAGTTCTGTGCTACTGATGCAACCTGCATAGCATAGATTCCCATAACCCCGCAAATTCTAAAGCTATGTAGTTGCTACTATGAAAGAAAATTCCATAAAAGAAAATCGATTTAATTTGATTGAAAAGAGTGAAAACCGCCGCCGTCAGTGCTACAGCTACCGGGAGTGTATACACAGTTGTGGGGAACAGAAGCAGACGAGGAATTACAAAATTTGCGAAAAGTTTCCCTACAAATAGCAATACATATAAGGTTAAGCCGGATTTGTTGTTCTTGTCACTTACAAAATCTAAACCTGCTACCATCCACACCCATTTTCGTCTTCGACAAGGGTCGAACTCTGGAGTGTCCATTTGATCAAGAAGACAAACTAAACTGAATTGAAACCAAAGTTGGAATAAAAGTTAACTTTGTGCAGGTTGACGGTGAACCGAGCCAATGTATGGGGACACAGGTCGGAAGATGCTGAAAAACGAGTCTGGACTACAAAATATTTAGTAGGCCAAACCGGAGAACAGTTGTCTTAAGTAACACTTCACTAATTGCCTGCAGTACAGTTTTGCTTTCCCGTCAGGAAATTCAATGAGCTTCTGTGAGAGGCTGAGAGCTTGAATTGCTTGTTGGTTGACTCGGTTTGACTTTGACTTGACTCCTCCGGTGTCAGATTGACTTCCACCAATAAAAACAACACACACAGCTGGAGAAGACTCGAGAACCTGGAAATCCTCAGTTACCTTAACTTTAAGTTACTTTACTTTGCTCTTCTTTATAAAATTGCTTCGTCCGCTTGACTCAAAGCAGAATGTGTATTTCTTGACTCCTGATGCATGTGTTTCAACTTTGCGGGAACTATCTGAGAGATTCTTTCGTTGATGGTTGACAAAAACTAAAGAAGTAGTAGAGGAATTTTTTCCCTTGACACTGCTATTATAGAAACAGAGACCTGCTCCAATGTAAAAGAGGTACGCGCATGGAATCCACCTCGACTTCACTTCCTCTCTCTCTCCCTCGAAGTTGCCAACTGAATTCGTCGGAGCCGTGCGAAGAACTGAGCCAAATCTACCACAACCACTGGCATATACGAAAATTCGGGGAAAAGTCTCTTTCCTCCAGCGCTCTAGTAAAACTATGTTTTGCCACTGCCATTCCATTTCGTTCATACAGAACGCATCTCATACCCAGTCGTTGAGAGTTAGTCGGGAGAAAAGCATTTACTAAGAACACCACTACTCTCCCAGTATTACCAACACTACTTCATATCTTCATATTACTCCTGCTGGTATGGTGGTAGAACTGAGAGAGAACGAAAGGGAAAGCAGCTAACCGAACCGAACCTGAAGACTCATATTAGCCACTACCCAACCCAAACTTTCATTCCTATCTGTAATAAGATTTACACTTACTACATCATACGGACCAACCAACTTACTATCCTTTGACAACATATATAATACGAAACGAGCTACACAGTACATTCTACTTATACGTAAAACTATACGACGCATCTCTCTCTCTCTCTCTCTCTCTCTCACTCATTCCCTCCAGCTTCAGCTTTTGGGACTCATCCACCAAATTAAAAGGAATACGATCTACAGAAGTAAATTAATTAAATCCTCTCCAATTTTAATTCCGGACACACAAGCACATAGAACAGGGTTACACATTTAATTTCCAAAGAAAATAACATGCAATCAAATGTGACCAACTCACTTACACAATTTTCTTTGATGGGGCACTACAATCAAGTTTAAACTACCATTCCAGCTATGCCTTGCGAATCAAATGTATATACCGTGTAAAAACCCACGAAAAATATTTCCTACCTACTACTTCCATTACGTTGCATTTATATTATTACTACAGAAACTTTTACTACAACCAAACGAACCGTTGTGGCTTTGGCTCGGGTTGTTGTTGTTGATGCGTAGTGTTGTATCTTGTTAGCCAGAAATAAGTAATACCCGGTATTATACCTTACTTCGTACACGACTGTAATATAAATATACCTTAAACCTGATTTAAACTCGTAAGCATGGTTGGAATAATAATAACAAGAGATACTAACAATACATTGTATCACCCCGTTTAATACTACAGTAGTACTAATGTATCTCTGTGGCTGTGCCGTAAAGGTATTGGTGTAGGAGCCTGGAAGTATTTTGGTGAAAGGAGGATAGTCGTGAAGGTATTATAGAGAAATAGGCGAGAAGAAAGAAAAAATAGAGATAAAAGCCGATAGTTCTTACATTAGATGTGAATGGGTGCAGGCAAGGGTGGGAGAGCTCACTCAAGTTGAAGTGAGCTTATCGTTAGTTGTAATAGTACGAAGAGTGTAGATGGTAGGAGTAAAGTGCCTAGCTCCTGTGGATACATAAACTATCTACTTGTACTACTAGTCCAATTCAGACTTCTATTCCCATCCTATATCACTCGTCGACTCTACTACTACTACTACAACGTAACATTACAGACCTCATCCTCCTTATACCGTGGTCCTCGTCTTTGGCTAATAGAAAGTAGTAGAAGTAATAATACCGAATATGTACATAGGTGCATACCTATACTTCCCAGTAGAACTTTGAGAATTTTAGAGTCCCTGTCTTTGAGTTCGCAAATGCCAATATACCACACATTTCTACTGCTGCTACACGTTCACATAGAAATGCAAGTACCTTCAGCAGTTCTAGTTCCTGTTTCCTATCTTATATAGCACTGGAGAAATCTGCCTGCTCCTCCTACTCGACAAATACATAGTTTTTCATGTCTACTGCTACTACATTCTATAGAGAATATACCTTAGTAAAAGAGAATACAAGTACCTATAAACTAGTAGTACTAGTACCAGCCAACTACTGCTGGAGTAATAGTATTCCTATTACCACCACTCTTTCCCTCTTTATTTCTTCTGCTATGTATGCTGTAGATGTAGACAAGTGCTTTCTCTATCAAGTGAAAGTGACTTTCTCCACGCTCTATATACTTTCCCGGGTACAGCCGAAAATGCAAGTTATAAACGAAAAATTACTGGTAGGTCTACTAGAGCTAGCATGCAACCAAAGTATTCTTCACTCTTCTATTTATTTTATACATCTATGATGAAACTCCTCTTTTGCAAAATGTGGATATATCTACGGGGTACTACCATGCATTATTTACTACGATCTAACCTAACTAGGTAAACCAAATCACCTTTCTATACTGCAACACGACAGTCTAACAGTGCTATTTATAAGTAGCACTACTACTATACGGCTACATCTTCAGGCTTTGCCACTCCAGCTTAATATAATGTAATAATATGTGTTACCGTGTCTTTCGTATAAAAACAGAGAGTGAAAGCAGTACGTTAAATATTTTCTACAATATTCCTTGATATAAAGTAACTCGTAAGTATTATCTAAGTATAATATATGCTATCCATTTATATTACAGTGTAAAGTAAGTATATATGTGTATTGATATAGCATTCTAGATTTTATATCTGTATAGGTTCAACTGTTAAAATCCCGAATTCTACATTCCATTTGGTAAGGAAAGTAGTAGAAGTAGTAGTGGAAGTAGTAGAGAAAGAGAAGAACAGGAAGAAGCTAATGGTGTGCAAGTCACATCTTGGCAGCTTTCTTCTTTTGCCTTGTACTTAGACTATACATACATAAATACATACATACTCTTCCCGACTCTCAAGCAACGATGACTACAAACTTGCCTCCGCTTAGCAGTCAGCATTATTCTTTTATTTTCTTAGCGTGGTGGCAGTGGTGGTAGTCACTACCCTTTGCTCGTAGTATTTATTGCTTCGTCTGAATACTGTGGAAGTGAAATCCCATTTTCTAATGTGATGCCCAATATTTATGAATCTGTATATATAAAGATTCTTTTTTGGACTTGCACACTTCACAGTATCATGTAGGATTTAAATAACCGAGGGTTCTATGTATTCTGCTTTACATATACAGTCACTGAGAAAGTATATACACCGTTGAAAAGCAAGGGCGAAAGAAGAGAGGTATACACAGTTCACAGTACAATGGTGATGGTACTTGCCTCCGCCACTAATGTCCCATTCTGTCTGCAGCCTACTACAATAACTCCTATTCTAAACAACGTTAGCATGTAATACAAATAATAATAAGGGAAATAGCTTCCTATAGCGTTTAAAAATGAACGTGGAACCCGAACCAGCATATAGAGACTTTCACTTTGCTCCGACAATGAGGATCATTGAATGTGTGGTACGTAGAATGTATACTGCACAACGAACGAATTACTCGTAGAGTCATAGGTAGCTAAATTTAAAGTATGTAGAACATTTTTTACGCATAGTTTAACGGGGCTTATATCCTTAATGTTTATTGCTCAGAAAATTTATTGAATCAATAAATGTTTTTGTGTATATAGTAAATACTTTCATGACTATGGGAGAAAGCGTAATTTTGGCTTTTCACTTATTGCATTCCTTTATACCAAGAGTGAAAGTGCAGTTGTAATACCAGGGTCGTTAATAGGACGAGGTTACACTGGTGTGCAAATAAGGGCAAGAAGAAAACAATTTTTGAATTGAATGCAGTAGAATTATATTACACAGTGAGACTGAGATGTATGTTTCTACTTACATATACACATAGAAATAGTTCAGGAAAGGGTAAAAGTTTTGTAAACAAGTCGCAGAAGATCTTGATAGTTTGCAATAAAAAATTCTAAAAGTAGTATATAATGGTGCCAAAAACTTTCTTGGTATTAACGATGGTACTACTTCGCTAATCGTACGTATCATACAGCTCTGTGTAAATACAAGGACGGAATTGCTAAAGTGCAGCGGAGATCCTCGATTAACAACATTCCACTTAAGTACTTGAAACAAAAGCAAAGAAAGTATTTTAATGACATTTTTTCCTGTTTTTGTGTAAAAAATGCGGGCTTCTGCGTTCGTATAATGAGAGTTGGATGGCAAGGGTTTGTAATATGTCAACAAACATAAATTTACAGAGTGGAAGGAAGAAACGATAAATTATATATGCATGGAGATTACTACACTTCTCGGAAGTAGGAAAGGAACGATGACCGGCATGTCACAGCCGGCTGTTTTGGCTTTGTAGAATTATATTGCAAGTAAGTGGAAATACTTTCACGGGACTGAAGAATGATGAGAAAGAACAGTCAAAGTGAATTGTTTCATAAAGATAAATCGTGCATCTTGACATGGCTCTTATCTAAAATCAATTACAGAAAAGCATTGAAATGGCAAAATGGCATCCACCAGTCTAAAATCCGTCCGGTCAAAGTCAATGAAATACTATCCCGGCCCGGCATTTTGGATCACAAGACTCAGAATCACTCGATCACAATCACCCGACTATACAACAGAGAGTGGCAGCCAAAGAGGAAAGTTGGAAAAGGATTAAAGGCTTTTACCGTCTTGTATGCTTACACTATAGTCTCCCAGACAGACTTCTTTAAGTTTTACTAACTGATAAAAAATATTGCAAGCAATTTGTTGGCACCGCTCCTGGCCCGGTGTCAAAACAAAATCCTTGCAGTCATCTATTTCGTTTTAACAAATTCTCACTCTGTTATTCCATCCCTGTATATTCCCATTTCAACAATTCAATCAATATTATTCTCTTCGCAAAACGGATGCATTATTGACGTTCAGAATCTCTAGATTTCAATTTTGCGGCGTCTCCGTCGTCCCTACTCACATTCATTCCTCATTTGACTTTTCCTGGAGAAATACACCGTGCATATATCAGAAGAGAAGAAGAATAAAGAGTCAGTAGAGCAAGTGGTGTGTATTCTGTGTATGAAGCACTGTCTATTCTGTACTGACGTTAACATTTCGTTTGTATTTGTAACTTGTAAGTAAAGTTCCCAGTTCAGTTGAGAAATAGAGTAAAGTAAAGCACAGGAAGAAGAAGAAGAAGTTTTGGCTCCTTCCGATCCCTTGCTTCTCTATTCTCTCTGGCTCAGTCAGTCACGAAAACTAAAATAAGTAAGAAAGAAGCCAAGCAGACGAATCACGCATACAAATACAAAGAATACATCCAGAATCCAGAGAAAGTCCACACACACAGACACAATACAATGGGAAAAGAGTTTGAGCATTGTTGTTGGAACTGCGCATTCCAAGGGCATATTCTATATCCCCGCCGAGTTGTTGGATTCGCAGAAAACGTCCCAAAACAGAGAAAGTTGAAAAATTCCAGAAGGGAAAGCAAGAGAAAGGAAATCCAGGCAGACAAATACAAGCAATCGACGTCTATGATGTACTGGAGGGCATGGCACACACAGGAAGTCGGCTAACTTTAATATTCCAAGCAAGAAATGCAAGGACGACGAATAACGACGGTAAGACGGAAGAAAGACGCTAAATCCCTAGGCTTTACTTGTGTTTGCTGCCTTAGTTTTGGAATAAAGATAGCTTACTTACCAGATATGTGTGAGAAAGAACCTTTCTATTACAACAACCCAACCACTACCATCCTGACTCCAAATAAACAAGAAATGAAGGCCACATTATTCTCTTTTTTACGCAAAAGTCATTTTCATGCAATTCGAGGTAAGTACAGATATCAACTCCTAAAGCTCATTTCTAATCTACATCTACGTTTTTCCCATACGTAGTGAATACAATAATATGATCACCAGGCATCTGGATCCGTGACTCTTTTCAAAGAATTCTCCTTTGTAATTGGCCAGAAAGAACAGCCATTTTCTCCTCCATTTCATGCTTACCCATTCATCCAAAATCATGAATGTACAATGTACATACCCGAGTTCCTTTTGAGCACATACTATAAATGCGACTCATTTATTTCCTGAATGCACCATGCCACAACCAATAAATCCAGTTTTCTTTTAAAAATCAAACCTAAAGAGACGAGAACGAGATAATAATCAAATGTTAATTTTGTGGTAGCATATTCTATGACCATGCCCTATATTATATATACAGTCATACTTATTATTGTAAAATTATGGTAATTCATTGCTTGCATATATAGATAGTTTTATATGTACTATACTATACCACGAAATAAAAGAATATTCTTGTCATATTCTTTTTTATTTTTTGTTTGTATTCAAAAGTATGTATGAAGCGCGACTGTTAAATTTGGTGAATTATGTTTGTTTCATCTTTATGTAAAAATAATATTTTAGACTGCCGGTGCGCGGTGTACCAACACACTTGTAGGCGCAGAACAGTACAGCGAAATATAGTAGACTTTCTCGACAAACTATGTAGTTTGTTGAGAAAGTCTTTTAAACTACTAGAGCCGGAGAACATTAAATTGCAAATTGAGTAACGAAAGAATTCTGAGACAGTTTCTAGGAGTTCCCATTTTTTTCAACAGTTGACATTTTATCGAAAAATTAAGAGCACATTGTGATAGAACATTTCATTAGCTTGAAATATATACATCGGATTTTCAATCCGACTTTCCATTCCAGAGCAATGATCGAATAGCACGGGAATTGCATCAAAATTGCACGGTACCTGTAACTCCTCCTTAAGGGTATTTATGACAGCTAATCACATCTAATTAAGAAACAACGTTGAGGTTTGAATTAAGCGGGTCCTACTACAATGCACTTGACATGGGCAATGGATGCTTGGAAGTCTGTGTTGAAAACAAGTATTCATAATAAGCTTTTGTTCATTTCTTTGTTCACAGCGTTCTTTGTCGATTGCCACAGCCGTGCAGACGCCTCCTTTGTCATCTCCTTTGTGGGAAAATTTGATTACACTCCGGAGTGTTTTGCATTTACGACAAACTGCTATTTTCTTCGTCAAATTATTTTCTCCTGTCTTGTTGGAACTTGGAACTCGGAAAGCGACGTTTCCATTTGGAGCTGCACTTTTCACTCCGTTCTGTCACTTCTGTTCCCCCACTTTTACATTGTGCTTCAATAAGTTCAAACTGTTAGGTGAAAGTCTTACTGCGGTTAGTATTTTGTGGTTAAAACATTGTTTATTTTATTAAGTTGAACAGTTGACAGATGTTTTGTCAGTTTTGTATTCACTTTTTGGTGTCTATTAAAGTGTCTATTATCTATCGAATTCAAATGGTCTTTGGACAACTTTAGAAACTAAGTACTAAATTGTACTTATTAAGTACAATTTGATAATACTCGTACTGTGTACTGTTAGTACTGTACTGATAAATAAAGTATGTAGGCAGTAGGCATATTAAAAATTCAATCTAAAAAATTCACAGTTTAATGATTGTGGTATTATAGAGTTGAATGTAAAGGTGTGAATAGAGTTCAGGATTATTGATTCTGATCGTCGGATTATGATTCCAAATCGGATTATCATAAATACGAGAGTATAAACAGAAACGTTAAAATATTAAGGTGTGAATAGAGTTCAGGATTATTGATTCTGATCGTCGGATTATGATTCCAAATCGGATTATCATAAATACGAGAGTATAAACAGAAACGTTAAAATCTGAACCATAGTCTGATTGAAATCAGAATCTTATTCAGAGTCAGAGCTGATTTTACAAAAACTATAAACATACGTCCAAATCCGAAAGATTCTGATTAAGATCCACATATAATCATAATCACAACTAGACTCTCAGATTTGCAGTCATTACACGTGTCGCGTGATTTTTTAGAGGCACGGACAAATTCATGTAAAATGAACTTTTAAATTATAACAATCATTGCATGTGGAATTTATATTTCTGAAACATGAGACTAGATATTTTAGAATTTTTAATTTTACGACGTATTAGATCAAAGCGTAAACGAAATAAATACATCAGAGATATTTTCAAAAATCGCCTTGCCCAAGGGGAGCTGTTTCTTGTCCGAGAACTTGAAGGCGATCCGTACTATCACCACCGATATTTCAGGTACAAGTTACATTTTATTGGCATTATTATTAATAATGAAGTACTTTTTCCGTTTGAGTCGAACAGTTAGGTGCCAAATTTATGAAATTTAATACTTTTTTAGGATGGACAAAAATTCTTTCGATTACTTACTTCAACGTATCAGTCATCGTATATCTCATCCCAGAAATCATGCTTACCCAATACCACCAATAATGAGATTATCTGTGGCATTACGGTAATGAAATAAATAAATTAGTTTTGTTTTAATAAACCCATAAAAACCATAATGCGTATTATCAATCCTCTACTTTGTTATTATTTTTGCAGTTATATTGCAACAGGAGCATCTCATGTTAGTTTAGCGATGAATTTTCGTATATCTCCTTCATCTGTGTCTTTAATTGTTAAAGAAGTCCTTTCTGCTATATGGGAGGAACTCATGCCAGAGTACATGCCGGTTTTAAATACTAACGATTGGATAAAAAAATCTGAAGAGTTTTTCGACCTGTGGAATTTCCCCATGTGCTGCGGAGCGTTGGATGGAAAACACATACGGATCAGAAGTTTTGATAAATCGGGATCTGAGAATTTTAATTACAAGAAATACTTCTCCATCCTTCTTCTAATTGCTGCCGACGCAAAATACAAAATTATATTTTGTGACATAGGCGCTTGTGGCTCATCTAGCGATTCTGGTGTCCTTGAAACTACCGAGTTCGGAAAACAGTTGTACAATAATACCCTCTCTATACCTGCAGAAGCATACTTGCCTAACTCAACAACAATTAGTCCGTTCGTATTTTTGGGGGATGGAGGTTTTCCCTTAAGAAATAATTTGATGAAGCCATATCCATTTGATGATAATTCAGATCATCAACGGAAGATATTTAACTACCGTTTAAGTAGAGCCAGACGTGTATCAGAAAATGCGTTTGGCATACTAGCGGCTCGTTTTCGCATTTTCCATACCCCGATTGATGCATCGTTTGAGTTGTGTAACTCAATAGTTAAGGCAACTACAGTTCTTCACAACTTCTTGATGGAACAGTCGGATTTGTTTGAGATATCTACAGACGTGGAAAACAACGGAAACGTTTGTCTCGGAAATTGGAGAGATATTTGCCAAAATGATGCTGGATATGCGCAAGCCAATCAGTTAGGAAGCAATAACTATTCTCGTTGTGCAAATTCTGTGAGAGAAACTTTTGCAGAATGGTTTATGCAGCCTACGAACGGTTTGTCATGGCAAGATAAATATGTCGAGCGACAGTAATAAATAAATACTTGTTTACGATTAAGTTGTTTTTTGTGACGTGACTTTAATAATATTAAAACCTTTTGCTATTCAAATATCCATTCTACTTGAACATAAAAAGTACATTAACTAAAACATCCCATTTTATAAGTTAAGACAAGGAGTACTGTTTCAATACTTCCAAAATCTTCATTTGAGCATCCGTACGATCATAATACTCTGGGTTAATACCTCGAATTTTAGCTGCTACGATCTGTCCAAAGTGAAAAAATTCATCTTCTATTTGAGAAGATTTTTGCTCATATAGTGCAAGAAATTTATTTTCAAATGCATCATCCGCCTTTCTTTTATTAGTCTACAAAGCAAGAAAACAATTTTTAATGAATTTTCCATTAAATTTGAGGATTAAATTGTTTCATACTTAAAATGATTTATTATACACACACCTGTCGTGGTTTATGCAATGTGACAGTGGCTGATTTTTCGGCTTGAGTTTTGGACTGATTAATAGTTAATAGGTCTGCAATATCTTCCATATTATGAATAGGTGCAAAACCTTCGCTATATTCCTCATCCCCTTCGTTGTTAGATTCGTCATTATCATCATGTGATGATGAGACACTCAGTGTAGACGGCGAAGAAGAGTAGTTGGATACGGTTCTGCAAAATTTCATGACAACAATAAAACATTATGAAAATAATGTAGTAATAATTTACCAAGTATTTTATGGGATCTAATTTTTAATAATCTAATTCTAATAATCTAATGGGATGTAATTTTTTTTATTACTTATTTTTGTGTGGTCTGTAACAAGATCGGTAGAAATCCATTGCACGAAAATGTCTAAAAAACGGTTCCGGTTTCGCTTCTGACCCTGTTGGGTTATCCAACTTCTTCAAATGAGCGGTGTACTGTTTTCTTAAATTCTCCCATTCCTTTTTGCAAACTTCAACTATATGTATGGATAATAAAATAGTGTTTATTTTGTGCTTTAATAAAGGAATTTTGTAATAATTAATTTAAGTAACAGAATTGTAAAAAATGTAAAAATTACCATCTTTCGAAAGATTCTGAGCGATATCACTCCACCCGTTCTCCTTTTTTTGCTTATCTTTAAAATACTTATCTTTTTTATCAAATAAGTACGGTTTCAATTGTACTTGCACTATCAGTGCTTCTTCGAAGTCCACTCTCGTAGTTTGTGACTGAGCCATTTTTTATATAAACTAAATGAATCAGCTGTGGTTTTGTGTTTTTTTACTTTTCAATGTCCGAAAGTTGACAACATACAAAAATTCTGTGAAACACGTCAATTAGATAAATCTTTTAAGACATATTTTGCAAAAAGCCGCGTCCGTTTTTGTTGATGCGTAGGGAATATGACCGCAAAATGAATAGGGCAATTGTCAGCTAATGTTGATTTAACACATAGTCGAGTGTGGGGGGAGGTTGAGTAGGACTAATACACACGAAAACTCTACGAAACGTATGATTTAATACATAGCCGAGTGTTGGAGGTTGAGTAGGACTAATACACACGAAAACTCTACGAAACGTA